>JAVSCE010022783.1:0-243944 GCA_032199065.1 Smutsia gigantea | reverse complement strand
ATGCAGGAGCCCAGTTTGAAAAAGACATATGCACCCCTATGTTTCTAGCAGCACTATTTACAATAGCCAAGAAATGGAAGCAACCTAAGTGTCCATCAGTAGATGAATGGATAAAGAAGATGTGCTACATTTACACAATGGAATATTATTCAGCCATAAGAAGAAAACACATCCTACCATTTGCAACAACATGGATGGAGCTAGAGGGTATTATGTTCAGTGAAGTAAGCCTGGCGGAGAAAGACAAGTATCAAATGGTTTCACTCATATGTGGAGTATAAGAACAAAGAAAAAAAGTGAAGGAACAAAACAGCAACAGACTCACAGAACCCAAGAACGGACTAACAGTTACCAAAGGGAAAGGGACTGGGGAAGATGCGTGGGAAGGGAGGGATACGAGAGAAATAGGGACATTATGATTAGCAGATGTAATGTTGGGGGGGCACGGGGAGGGCTGTACAACTCAGAGAAAACAAGTAGTGACTCTATAGCACCTCACTACACTGATGGACAGTGACTGTCATGGGGTGTGTGGTGGGGATGTGATAATGGGGGGGAGTCTAGTAACCATAATGTTGCTCATGTGGTTGTACATTAACGATATCCAAAAATAAAATAAAAGACAAAAAAATAAAAATAAAAACAATGTGGAATGCTGCAACTCTGCACATATTTAAAGTCACAGAAGCAGCTTGGTCAGTCAGGTGTCCTGGACAGCCCCCCCACCCGTGCATCCCAGGACCCAGCATCGGCCCCCCAGGACGCTTGTCAGAACGTCTGGGGTGAGTGTCTGTGCAAGTCGCCTTCCCTGCTAACAACACTCCATCCTGGAAACAAGAAAGGGCCTTGTCCTTAAGCCTGGTCCTTTCCGACTGAGGAGTGACCGGAGGATTGTCCTACGCACGCCTGCAGGGATACGGGGAACAGAAGGACCAGCCCATCGAATGTGCAGCTGATGCACAGCCAGGGTGACCAACCCGCCTGGTTGGCCTGGATCCCTCTTGGGTTTAGTAAATGGAGCCCCCTGTCCTGGGAGACCCTCTAGTTCCAGGGAAACCAGGAAGGTTGGTCACCACACAACACAGGGACCTTCATTCTGAGGTCCCTTCCAGCTCTAACAGTTCATGGCTCAAAAGCTCATGGCACACCCCATCTGGGAGGCTCAGGAACGGGGGTGGGGGGAGAAGGATGCCTGAGGAAGGTGGCAGGAGGGGGCCCTGCAGATCTGCCCCCGACCCCGCATGTATTAACCTTCCCGAAAGGCAGACCCAGACTCAGGGGTGACACGTGAGATGGAAAGGGGCATCAAACAGAACACATGGAGCGGTGACTCTATGTGGGGCCAATTTGGAAAGGCTGGTTCCAAGTTCAGGCTGACTTTTCAAAACAGGCATAATATACACCGAGGGGCGAGCAGCGCTAGCCACGGGGCAGCCAAACCCTCGGAAAGAGGTGATGGCCGGAGGGGGGCAGAGCAGCTTCTAGCCACGCCTTCCCCCTGCTGGGAGCAGTAGGAGGAAGCCCCACAAATGCCCACTCCTCCAGAAGCTGTACGGGTCTGCCCCTCACCCTGCTACCAGGCCCCGGGCAGTCCCAGGGCAGCCCCACACCCCACCTCACAGGGACCACTCATCCGAGGCCAGGGCTTCCCCAGGAGCCAGGCAGGGAGACGCTGACAAGCTGAGCCGCTTCACTTGGGCTATGATGAGGTCACAGGAGCCTCCCACCCCGGGTCTCCTCCCGGGAGGCTGGGGCACAGGGCCACACATGCGCAGCTCAAGCGATCGCCTACTCCATTACTGGCCAGGAGGGCAGAACTCTTAGCTGCAGGCCCCCCCACCCCCACCCCCCGCCCTGGGCCCAGGCCACGGGACCATCCCTCTCCTTGGCTGCAGGACAGGCTTGGGGCCCAGGAGAGGCGTCAAGCCCATCATTCCGGGGGGCTCAGGCTGGGGAGTGGGCATCGAGCACCCTGTGGCCCCTCCACGGGCCTCCCACCCAACTGCACGAACTCAGAGACCACCCACAGACGGGGTACCCCCAACTTGCTCCTCTTAACGCTTTGTGTCCCCCACTGCCATCCTTTGAGTCTCCTCCCCCACCCACGGCTTCAGCTGCCACCGCTCGGGTCCACCGCCGCCCTGAGGGGTCTAACAGGAACCACTGTGCCGGGGCAGGACTCCTGTGTTGGACTCTGCCTGTGCGTGGGGGCCCGGGTAGGCAGGGGGTCCAGTCTGAGGGAGGCAGAGGTGGGGGCGCAGACCCGCGGCCTTCCCAGGCCCCTCTGCCCCCACACTGGCGCCCGCCGCCCCGGGCAGCAGAACGGACCTCATTCGCCTCCTGCAGCAGCCTGCGGGCGCCAGCGGCCCGGCCGGCGTGCCCCCCACCTCCGGAAGGGACAGCTCCCGGCTCCCAGCCCCTCCTGACAGGTGGGGGTGGCCTTCCCTCCCCTCCCCCGGTCCGCATTATAATCGCAGTCACGTGCCTCCCAGTGCACCCAAAAGCCGGACCCCCTTGAGGGGGACGGGCGGCGCCTCGGGGGTGGGAGGAGAAGGGGAGAAGGGCCTCGGCGCCCGACCCCCGCAAAAGTTCCTCCGACCTTGGAGGATCCCCAAGCGCTCCTGCCGGCGGCGCCCGGGCCCGGCTCCCGCCAGGACCCCGCCTCCTGCCGCTGCCTCCTTGATTAATCCGGGGGAATGAGGACAGGAGAGGCGGAGGGAGCGCGGGGCCGAGAGCGGGAGCGCAGGGAGGCTCTCGGTGCTGGGATCCCAGTAAGGTCGCCCGCCACTCGCCCCGCCCCGATCCCAGCTCCGCGCGTCACCGCCCCCCCACCCCACCCCCCGGCTGTCCTCTGTACGAGGTAGCAGCCCGCCCGGTCCCCGCACCGCCCCCGGCACCGCCCCCTGGCTGCCCGGCCACGCCCCTCCGCCAGCCCAGCGCCTTTCCCTCTGGATAAGAGAGCCAGGGAGACCTGGGGGGCGCGGGGCCCTGGGCGGAGGGTCATGGCCACTCAGCGCGCGCCGGGAGGGTCCCAGGTGGAGAGTCCAGGGCCGTTCGCGTTGGCTGGGGAAGCTGAAGCCCCCTCGCTGGCCACTCCCACTTGCCTGGGTTGTCTTCTGGTGGCTAGGCCTAGGGACCTCTTTCAGCCTTTGTCCCCTGGGATGGGAAGGAAGGCGGTGACGTGCCCAAGGTCACAGCAGATCGGGTGGACACTCCAGGTCCCATCTCGCCTGGGCAGCCCTCCTGATACCAGGACTTAGGCTTTTTCCCCCTGCCCCACATCAAGCCGACCTAGGGAATCTGGTAGTGCTTCTCCCATCCTTTCCAGAGTCATACATCCTCAGCCAGCCCAAGGAGTCCCCTGAGCCTGGCCCTAGGCCAATGCCACGCGGCACTGCTGAGAGGGACACACGCCAGGCAGGCCCAAACCCCAGGGAACTCCTGGCCTAGAGGGACACAGCCAGATGGCAGATTGGGAATCTCCTAGGTCCTAGCAAAGCCCAGACTGTCTTCCCCCAGCATTCTGGGCATGCAGTGGGCACTTGGTAAAGGGTAACATTGGCTCACCAGGTGTGCCCCTGGTGAGCCCACAGCCCCTCAGACAGAGCCCCTCCTGGGCCGACCATGTCCACAGTGCCCAGCCAAGTCTGAGCCCAGAGGGACCCTTGTGCCCACTGAATGCCTTGCCCACAGATGGCCTTGGCCAGAGCAGCGGGGATTGGGGATGAGGTCACAGACACTCCCTCTAGCCCATGCTCCCGCTTGCCCTCTTGGGGCTACTTCCCAATCGCCCTCATTGCCAGGAGGTCTGTGATACCTCAGGGCACCCATGTCCCACCTGCCCTATGCAGGCCTCGGTGAGGGGAAGAGCGTGGATCTGGCGTCTGACTGTGTGGGGTCAAATCCTGGCTTCCGCTTACCACCATGTGACCTTGGGCAAGGCAGTTCTCCATTTTCCAGTTCTCTGTCTCCATTTTCTCCTTCCCACAGCCTCTCGGCCACCCAGACTGTGGCCGCACAGTGGGTAGCAGCGATGATGGGCACCCTGTGGAGCATCTATTAGGTGTGGTCATATTGTATGCATATTAAGGTCCCTGTGCTCTACACTAAACTGGTGGCAGGGTGGGTGGGGGGCGTCCTCTTGGCCTTGTTTTACAATGAGGTGAAGTGACTTTCTTATGGACATACAGCATGTCAGTGATGGTGCTGGTACTGGCTCCACAGCCCTGGTTCTGCCCAATCACCTGTGGCCCCTCTGTTACGTCTGCATCGGCCCATGAGGTGATGGGGTGAGGCATAGCCTCAGAGGGCCCAGCTAAGGGAAGGTGGAACAAAGAAGGGCTGGCTCGCTGACCGCCTGTTGGGTTATGAGCAGAATGCTTCCTGCACTCCCTCGTCCTGGCAGAGTGCCAGAAGCCTCTGGACACCAAGGCCTAGACCCGAGTCCTGGTAGTGGGGGGGGGACTGGAATGTGTGCTCTGTACTGCCCTCTGCTGGCGGAATCCAGAGCAGTAATAATACAGGGGGAGGGCTGGGGTTAGGGCCGCCTTCCAGCCTCTGGGCTGCTCTGCCAATCCACAAAAGCCAGTCTGACCCCAGCCTTGCCCAGGCAGAGACTGGGGGCAGTGCGGTCCAGCAAAAGGCCTTGGCCTCGCATGTCCAGGCCCTACTTAGTTGGGTATCATGTTTACTGGCTGTGTGTGCTAGGCCAAGTGGATTGGCCTCTCTGGGCCTCAGCTTCCTCATCTGTAAAATGGAGCCAAGCTAGTCCTTTCTTCGTAAGACTGCTGTGAGGATTCCGAGACCCTGATACAGGAAAAATGCTTAGTGTAGTACCTGGCACATAATATAGATGCTTGATAAGGGGTAGGTCTGAATTCCTTTACTTATTGGCTTCATGTAGGGGCCAAATCAGATTCAGAGTCTCTGTTGAAATGTTCTTCCTGAGGAGGTGGAAATTCCAAAGACAAGGTCAGAGGCATTCCATTTTTGTCAAGTTCAGTTCATTCTGAGAAGGGCAGCAGTGGCTCCCTCAGCTGAGAGGGGCATCTGGTTGAGACGTCCTTGCCCGTGGCTCCTTCCCCCCTACAGGACGCTCTCCGGGCCCTATGAAGCCCATGTGCACTGGCCCTGCCTCATCCTCCCCCGGGCCTGGCTGGGTCCCCCCTACTATGCAGATGAGGACACTGGGGCTCCATTACCAATAAATCCCCAAACACTGGCAGCTGTCCAGACCCGAGGTCTGCCCCGTAATTTAACCATTCTACTTCCCCTACAGTCATAACTGCATGTACTGTGTTAAATACTTTATGTGCATCCCCTCACTTAGGCATCATCAACAACCCTATATTGGACAGGACACGCTCCTTTAAAGCATGAAAAGAAGAACCAGAATGGTTGCCGTGTTTTCCCAAGGCCACAACAGCTAGTAAGTGGCTGGCTGAGCTAGGATTTGAACCCCAATCTTCCCTTCTCAATGTCCTTCTCCCAGGACTCAGGCAGCACTGCCCTCCCAGATTCTTATATTGTGCAGGCCTCCCTCCAGAAACAACAATGTGCCACAGTGACATGGAGCTGCGGGGCGCGCATCCAAAGGGAAGCACGTGGTTAGAGTGGACCCAAACCAATTAACTAGGAACTGTTTTATTAAAACACAAACTGCAGAGCTCTGATTTTAGCCAGTTCAGCTCACAGCCAACAAACACCCCCAACTTATCAGCTTCTCAGGGACCCTCTAAGAGGCTCTCCTGCACCCAAGGCGGGGCTGGGAGAGTGGGAAGGAAGCAGGAGCCCACAGCTATTCCTTGAAGAAGGCCTTGGGGACCTCCTCCACGTCCTCCCCGAGCCGTGGCTCCTCTCTCTGCTCCAGCTCTTTTCCCACTTCTTCGAGGAGTTGCTCCAGGTCCAGGCCACTGGAGTCTTCATCACCAGCGTGGAAACTTACAGCCTCCTGAGGTGGTAGCTCCTGGGGTCCAGGCCCTTCTTTTCTTTCTCCAGCACAGGACAGGCCCCCACGATGAACTGGGGGTGGGGGGTCAGGTCCTTTGGCACCATTCTAGCTTCTTTTTCCTCAGACAAGTTGGTTAAGGAGGCCTTGATTTGGGGAACTTAAAAATTATTTTGTAGGGCCTAAGTGACAGTGATATAAGTGAGAATCCTATTAGGTCATCTATCCTTACCTTTTACAACTCAAACTCCTAAATTCTTTTTTGGGGGTTTATTTATTTATTTGTTTATTTTTATTTTGGTATCATTAATATAAAATCACATGAGCAACACTGTGCTTACTAGATTCCCCCCATTATCAAGTCCCCACGACATACCCCATTACAGTCACTGTCCATCAGCATTGTAAGATACTATAGAGTCACTACTTGTCTTCTGTGGTATGCTGCCTTCACTGTGCACCCCCCCACGTTAGTGTGCTAATCATAATGCCCCTTATTCCCCTTCTCCCTCCCTTTCCACACTGCCCACACCCCTGCTCCCAGTCCCTTTCCCTTTGGTAACCAAACTCCTAAATTCTTATTTCCAAAAAATCTCTGGAAAAGATGACCTTTCTCAGAAGAATGAAAATGGGCTTCAGAGTCAAAAGGACCTGGATTCAAGCCATGGGCCAGCCACATGGGAGACATGGGTCTTGAGCAAATGTTAAAGTCTTTGGGCCTCATTCTCCTTACCTTGAAATGGCAAACACGAAGTCACAGAGATATTAAAAGTAAAGGGAACAAGCCTGACAGTATGATCTTGTCAGCTCACAGTAATGTTCAAAAAATGCTAGCTCCTACCTCCTCACCATTCTCCCATCCCTGGATCAAATCAGATCGGGAACAATGACATTCCCATAGTGTGTGCTGCTGCCATCTACAATCTGAGGGGTGTCTTTTTGGCCTCATTTTTGTTCTTTTTTAAAGTAATGAGAAGCTACAGAATTGTTAGGAAATGATCCAGGGAGGGAAGATGAACACATGAACCGCATTTCTCATGGTTTTCTCAAGTCTTGAGCCTTACCTGGCTGGTCAGGATCTGAATTCCCATGTCCTTTCCTTCCTGTTACGGGTACAGGAGGAGCTGCAGATTCATCTCCAAGAGATCTCTGCACTGTCTTCCTTTGAGGGGTTCCATCTTGTCCATTTGCTATGCCTGTATCACCCCCACCCACAATCAGGAAGGACATTTGTCAATTTCTCTCTAAATGAAAAGGTCCAGGCACTCCCCACATTTGGTCTCTGTCCTCATCTCAATCTAGTGAGTTCTCTTGCATCCTTTTTCCCAATCCTTTCTCTTTTTTTCCCCTGGATCGCCATCTCTTTATGTTTCTCCTCATAGCCTGTATTTTCCAGGAAGTCATCCTTAGCTAAGAATTTAAAACATCCATCCCACCTGTAACCTAAGACTTTGTAATTCATTACCTAGAAGTGAGGAGGCCACAGCTTCCTGGATATACTAGCAGGAGGCCTGGCCTTTCCTCAGGCTCTGGAGCTGAGACAGGTAAGTTCTGCTCCCTGCAGACTCCTCTTACGCTCTGCTTCTGCTCCACCTTCACTGGAGCACATGTCCTGTTTCCAGCTGACTTGCTAACCTCGTGCCTTGGGTTTTTTCGGTCTGCGTTTTGGCTGGCATGGGACTGGGCAAAGTTGGGTCCTGAGAATGGGAGAGAAAAATAAGAAAATATAAATGAAGTCACATCATTGTGTTTTTAACAAGAGTGGGTGCTACAGCATGATGGGTAGAGTTAGGGGAGGCCCATTAGTTTCTGTGGGGCAAAGACTGTTTAAATAAATGACAGCAAAGACAAAAGCACTCATGAGGCCCACTCTGTTTGACATTAGTCAATGCAAGGCTTTGTGCACAGAGAAGGAAATAAAGCTAGGCCACAGACATGATAAAAATTGGTAAATTAAAAATTAAACGGGTAACTAGACTTTTCATGGTGATCTCTTTGTAGTGCATACAGATATCAAATTACAATGTTGTATACCTGAAACTTATATAATGTTACCTACTAATTTCACCTAAATAAAAAAGCTTGGAAGAAAAAGTGAAAAATCTGTATTTCAGAGCTTCCAGGTTTCCAGTGCTACACATAATGGGCTTGGAAGTTACCACCCTGTTCTAACAACAAAGCAGAATGTCCAAGGACTGTGGGACAACTACACAATGTGTAACATATGCATAATAAGAACACCAGAAGAAGAAGAAAAAGACAAAGGAACCCAAAAAATAATGAAAACAATAGCGACTGAGAATTTCCCCAAATTAATGTCAAATGCCAAACCACGAAGCCGGAAGCTCAAAACGCCAAGAAGAATAAACAACTACACCTAGAGATATCATTTCCAACTAGAGAAAATCAAAGATAACGAAAAAGTTCTGAAAGGTGCCAAAGAAAAAAATACCTTACCTGTATGCTAAGGAAGGAAAGAAAAGGGAATCATATAAAATGCTCAGTTAAAACGACAAAACGCAGAAAAAGAGTGGAAGACAAAAATAGGGAGAACAAGGGCAACATATAGAAAATAGTAACAAATATGGTAGCTATGAATCCAGCTATATCAGTAGTTACTTTGAGTGTCAACATTCCAAAGGCACCAATTAAAAGAAAGATTGTCAGTTGATCAAAAAACAAGATCCATCTATATGCTGTCTACAAGGAACCCACTTAAATATAAAGACATAGAAGATGGTGGCATGAGAGGTGAGACAGAGATCTCCTCCCAAAACCACAAACACTATGAAAATATAGTTAATCAATACGACTAACCCTAAAACAGCAACAGAAAAGAAGGCTGCACCAGACTGCATACAGACATCATGAACAGAGCAGACCTCAAGCAACAGGACCCAAACCCTTCCCCTACCCCAACTCAGGGGCAGGAGGAAGAAAAATGGAGCAGGGAGGGTGTGGAAACCTGGGACTACTGAAAAGCTAGGCATGGAGATCCACGTTGCAAGCAGAAACCTACTCTGTGTGGTGCTCTGGAGGCTGGGGAGCTGGGACAGGTGGAGTGCCTGAGAGACTGACATTCCACCCCTTTGTGGAGGATGGGATCCACATCTGGCTTCTCTGTAACAGAGGAAAGGCAGGCGGTTTGAGAGGCTTCCTAGCAGCGAGAGGGCTGCTGAAGGGGAGGGTGATGCACGGAGCTTGCAGTGCAGGAGAAGGGAGAGCTGGACAAGGTTGTCTGAGCGTGCTCTGCCCCAGCAGGTTGGGAACTTTGAGGAGCTTCAGACGCTCCATCCCCCTGGCTGGCTGCTCAGTCCCAAGGCACCCACTGTAACAAGTAGCCCGCTGAGCCTTCCTCCTAGCCTGACAGCACCAGCTCGCAAACCGGCAGTTACTGCACTGGCATCAGGCCAGCCAGAGGGAGGCTCTCCCTACATCAGCTAGAGATGCCAACCACAGAGGCTTACACCTGTGCACTCGGCCCACTAGCTGTGATACTGGAGACAGGTACCACAGACGGGAATCAGAAAACAGATCTTTCCTCGCCACAGGCACCAGCTCCGCTGCCCAACGACCCCCAACCGCACTCTAGAGACTGAGCAGCACCAGAGACTGGAGCTTCTGGGCACTAGAGGGCACCACATAGAAATATGAAACATCAAAAGAATCTGGTTCAGACCAAAATCTCACAAACCCCAGAAAAAGGGCCAAATGAAACTGAAATCACATATCTTCCTGAAAGAGAGTTCAAAATAAAAATCATAAACATGCTTATGGAGGTACAGAAAAATATTCAAGAACTCAGGAACGAATTTAAGACAGAGATTCAATCATTAAGAAATTCTATATCTGAAATGAAACATAATATGGAGGGATTTAAAAGCAGATTAAATGTAGTAGATGGAATAAAAATTAGAGAAGAAGAATACAAAGAAGCTGAGGCACAGAGAGAAAAAAGAATCCCTAAGAATGAAAGAATATTGAGAGAAATGTGTGACCAATCCAAACGGAACAATATTTGCATTAAAGGGGTACCAGAAGAAGAGAGAGAAAAAAGGATAGAAAGTGTTATTGAGGAGGTAATTGCTGAAAACTTCCCCAATCTTGGAAAGGAGAAAGTCTCTCAAGACATGGAGGAGCACAGATCTCCCGACACAAGGGACCCGAGGAAGACAACATCAAGACACCTAATAATTAAAATGGAAAAAGATCAGATAAAGACAGACTTTTAAAAGTAGCTAGAGAGAGAAAAACGATCACATACAAAGGAAAACCCATCAGGCTATCATCAGATTTCTCATAGAGAAACCTTACAGGCCAGAAGGTAGTGGCATGATATATTTAATGCAGTGAAGCAGAAGGGCATTGAACCAAGAATACTCTATCCGGCAAGATTATTATTTAAACCTGAAGGGCAGATTAAACAATTTCAGATAAGCCAAAGCTGAGACAATTTACCTCCCACAAACCACCTCTACAGTACATTTTGGAGGGACTCCTATAGATGGAAGTATTCCTAAGGCTAAATAGATGTCACCCAAGGGATAGACAAAGGGTACAGTATATGATTCATAATATACAAAGAATGGAGGAGGAAGAAAAAGAAAAAGAAGGAATAAAAAAAGAACCTTTAGGTTGTATTTGTAATAGCATAGGAAGGGACTTAAATTTGACTGTTAGATAGTAAGGGAATTACCCTTGAACCTTTGGTAAACATGAATCTAAAGCCTGTAATGGCAATAAGTACATACCTATCGATGATCACCCTAAATGTAAATGGTCTGAATGCACCAATCAAAAGACATAGAGTCACTGAATGGATAAAAAAGCAAGACCCATCTATATGCTGCCTACAAGAAACTCACCTCAAATCCAAAGATATACACAAACTAAAAGTGAAGAGATGGAAAAAGATACTTCATGCAAACAACAAAGAGAAAAAAGCAGGTGTTGCAGGACTTGTATCAGACAAAATAGACGTCAAAACGAAGAAAGTCGCAAAAGATAAAGAAGGACATTACATAATGATAAAGGGGTCAGTCCAACAAGAAGATATAACCATTATAAATATATATGCACCCAACACAGGAGCACCAGCATATGTGAGACAAATACAAACAGAATTAAAGGAGGAAATAGACAGCCATGCATTCATCTTAGGAGACTTCAACACACCACTCACACCAGAGGACAGCTCAACCAGACAGAAAATAAGTAAAGACACAGAGGCACTGAACAACACACTAGAACACATGGACCTAACAGACAACTACAGAACTCTACACCCAAAAGCAACAGGATACACATTCTTCTCAAGTGCACATGGAACATTTTCCAGAATAGACCACATACTAGGCCACAAAAAGAACCTCAGTACTTTCAAAAATATTGAAATCCTACCAACCAACTTCTCAGATCACCAAGGAATAAAACTAGAAATAAATTTTAGAAAGAAATCAAAAAGGCTCACAAATACATGGAGACCTAACAACACTCTCCTAATTAATCAATGGGTTAACGACCAAATCAAAACAGAAATCAAAGAATATATGGAGACTAATGACAACAACAACATAAAGCCACAACTTCTGTGGGACGCAGCAAAGGCAGTCCTAAGAGGAAAGTATATTGCAATCGAGGCCTATTCAAAGAAGGAAGAACATTCCCAAATGAATAGTCTGAAGACACAATTACTGAAATTGGAAAAAGAAGAACAAATGAGGCCCAAAGTCACCAGAAGGAGGGACATAATAAAGATTAGAGAAGAAATAAATAAAATTGAGAAGAATAAAACAATAGAAAAAATCAATAAAACCAAGAGCTGGTTCTTTGAAAAAATAAACAAAATAGATAAACCCCTAGCCAGACTCATTAAGAGAAAAAGAGAATCTACACACATAAACACAATCAGAAATGAGAAAGGAAAAATCACGATGGACCCCACAGAAATACAAAGAATCATAAGAGAATATTAGGAGAATCTATATGATAACAAGCTGGAAAACATAGAAGAAATGGACAACTTCTTAGAAAAATACAACCTTCCAAGACTGACCAAGCAAGAAACAGAAAAACTAAACAGACCAATCACCAGCGACGAAATCGAATTGGTAATCAAAAAACTACCCAAGAACAAAACCCCCGGGCCTGATGGATTCACCTCTGAATTCTACCAGACATATAGAGAAGAAATAACACCCATTCTCCTTAAAGTTTTCCAAAAAATAGAAGAGGAGGGAATACTTCCAAACTGATTCTATGAAGCAAGCATCACTCTAATACCAAAACCGGGCAAAGACCTCACCAAAAAAGAAAATTACAGACCAATATCCGTGATGAACATAGATGCAAAAATACTCAACAAAATATTAGCAAACCAAATTCAAAAATACATCAAGAGGATCATACACCATGATCAAGTGGGATTCATCCCAGGGATGCAAGGATGGTACAACATTCGAAAATCCATCAACATCATTCACCACATCAACAAAAAGAAGAACAAAAACCACATGATCATCTCCATAGATGCTGAAAAAGCATTTGACAGAATTCAGCATCCATTCATGATTAAAACTCTCAACAAAATGGGTATAGACAGCAAGTTCCTCAACATCATAAAGGCTATATATGACAAACCCACAGCTAACATCATACTTAACAGCGAGAAGCTGAAAGCATTTCATCTAAGATCGGGAACAAGACAGGGATGCCCACTCTCTCCACTGTTATTCAACATAGTACTGGAGGTCCTAGCCACAGCAATCAGACAAAACAAAGACAAACAAGGCATCCAGATTGGTAA
Source organism: Smutsia gigantea (assembly GCA_032199065.1). Classification (NCBI taxonomy): domain Eukaryota; kingdom Metazoa; phylum Chordata; class Mammalia; order Pholidota; family Manidae; genus Smutsia; species Smutsia gigantea. The sequence goes on along the minus strand of JAVSCE010022783.1, from coordinate 231,192 downwards.
AGAAGAAGTCAAATTGTCACTATTTGCAGATGACATGATACTGTACATAAAAAACCGCAACGACTCCACTCCAAAACTACTAGAACTAATATCTGAATTCAGCAAAGTTACAGGATACAAAATTAACACACAGAAATATGTTGCTTTCCTATATGATGAACTAACGGAAAGAGAAATCAGAAAAGCAATTCCATTCACAATTGCATCAAAAAGAATAAAATACCTAGCAATAAACCTAACCAAGGAAGTGAAAGACCTGTACTCTGAAAACTACAAGACACTCCTAAGAGAAATTAAAGAGGACACTGACAAATGGAAATGCATCCCATGCTCTTGGCTAGGAAGAATAAATATTGTCAAAATGGCTATACTACCTAAAGCAATCTACAGATTCAATGCAATCCCTATCAAAATACCAACAGCTTCCTTCAATGAACTGGAACAAATAAATCTAAAAGTCGTATGGAACCACAAAAGACCCCGAATAGCCAAATCAATCATGAGAAGGAGGAATAAAACAGGGGGAATTACACTCCCTGACTTCAAGCTCTACTACAAAGCCACAGTAATAAAGACAATTTGGTATTGGCACAAAAACAGACCCACAGACCAGTGGAACAGAATAGAAAATCCAAACATTAACCCAAACTTATACAGTCAATTAACATTTGATAAAAGTGCCTTGGATATACAATGGGGAAATGACAGCCTCTTCAGCAGCTGGTGTTGGAAAAACTGGACAGCTACATGTAAGGGAATGAAACTGGACTACTGTCTAGCCCCATACACAAAGGTAAACTCAAGGTGGATCAAAGACTTGAATGTAAGTCATGAAACCATAAAACTCTTAGAAAAAAACATAGGCAAAAATCTCTTGGACATAAACATGAGCAACTTCTTCATGAACATATCTCCCTGGGCAAGGAAACAAAAGCAAAAATGAACAAGTGGGAGTATATCAAGCTGAAAAGCTTCTGTACAGGAAAGGACACCATCAGTAGAATAAAAAGACATCGTACAGTACGGGAGAATATATTCATAAAAAACGTATCTGATAAAGGGTTGACATCCAAAATATATAAAGAACTCATGCACCTTAACAAACAGAAAGCAAATAATCCAATTAAGAAATGGGCAGAGGACATGAATAGACACTTCTCTAAAGAAGAGATTCAGATGGCCAACAGGCACATGAAAAGATGCTCCACATCGGTAATCATCAGAGAACTGCAGATTAAAACCACAATGAGATATCACCTCACACCAGTGAGGATGGCCAACATCCAAAACACAAACAACAACAAATGTTGGCGAGGATGTGGAGAAAAGGGAACCCTCTTACACTGCTGGTGGGACTGCACATTAGTTTAACCATTGTGGAAAGCAGTATGGAGGTTCCTCAAAAACTCAAAATAGAAATACCATTTGACCCAGGAATTGCACTCCTAGGAATTTACCCTAAGAATGCAGCAGCCCAATTTGAAAAGGACAGATGCACCCCTATGTTTATCGCAGCATTATTTACAATAGCCAAGAAATGGAAGCAACCTAAGTGTCCATCAGTAGATGAATGGATAAAGAATATGTGGTACATATACACAATGGAATATTATTCAGCCATAAGAAGAAAACAAATCCTACCATTTGCAACAACATGGATGGAGCTAGAGGGTATTATGCTCAGTGAAATCAGCCAAGCCAAAAAAGACAAGTATCAAATGACTTCACTCATATGTGGAGTATAAGAACAAAGAAAAAAACTGAAGGAACAAAACAGCAGCAGACTCACAGAACCCAAGAACGGACTAATAGTTACCAAAGGGAAAGGGACTGGGGAAAATGGGCGGGAAGGGAGGGATAAGAGGGAAAAGGGGGCATTACGATTAGCAGATGTAATGTTTGGGGGGCACGGGGAGGGCAGTACAACTCAGAGAAAACAAGTAGTGCTTCTATAGCATCTTACCACGCTGATGGACAGTGACTGTCATGGGGTGTGTGGTGGGGACGTGATAATGGGGGAAGTCGAGTAACCACAATGTTGCTCATGTGATTGTACATTAATGATAACAAAAAAGAAAATGAAATACAAAAAAATAAATATAAAAACAATGTGGAAGGCTGCAACTCTGGACATATTTAAAGTTACAGAGGCCGCTTGGTCAGTCAGGTGTCCTGGACAGCCCCCCCCCCCCACCCATGAGTCCCAGGACCCAACATTGGCCCCCCAGACGCTTGTCAAGACGTCTGAGGTGAGTGTCTGTGCAAGTCGCCTTCCCTGCTAACGTAATTCCACCCTGCAAACAAGAAAGGGACTTGTCTTTAAGCCTGGTCTTTTCCTACTGATGAGTGGCCGGAGGATTGTCCTCCGCACGCCTGCCGGGATGCAGGGAACAGAAAGACCAGCCCATCAAATGTGCAGCTGATGCACAGCCAGGGTGACCAACCTGCCTGGTTTGCCTGAAACCCTCTTGAGTTTAGTAAATGAAGCCCCCTGTCCTGGGAGAACCTCTAGTTCCAGGCAAACCAGGATGGTTAGTCACCCCACAACACAGAGACCTTTATTCTGAGGTCCCTTCCAGCTCTAATAGTTCATGGCTCAAAAGCTCATGGCATACCCCATCTGGGAAGCTCAGGAACGGGGTGGGGGGAGAATGATGCCTGAGTAAGGCAGCAGGAGGGGTGGCAGACTGAGGGGTCAGCTTCCTGGTTCCCTGCAATTAGGGAACACTGTATGATATAGGTCTCCCCAGCTCTCAGGGGGAGGAAAAGAAATGGAACAGGGAGGGAGTGGAGGCCTGGGACTGCTGAATACCTAACTCCGGAGATCTGCTGTGGGCGCACAAACCTACATTTCATGGTGCTTGCATGGTACTCTCGTGAATAGGGGGTTGGAAAGCTAAGACAGGCAGAATTCCTGGAGAGACTGAGATTCCAGCCGCTTGTGGAATGCAGGGATCCATATCGGGTGCTCTGGGACAAAAGAAAGGTGGGCAGTCTGAGAGACTTCCAAACAGCAAGAGGGCTGCTAAAGGGGCAAGGATTGCACAGAGCTTGCTGCTCAGGAGAAAGGACAGCTAGACAAAATTCTCTGGGTGCACTCTGCCCAGCAGATTGGGAGCTTTCACGATCTTCATGTGCTCCAGCTCCCTGCCTGCCAGCACGGCTCCAGGAACCCCTCCTGTGATGGGCAGACCACTGTGCCTTTCTTCTGGCCAGCCCCACCCTGCTTGCAAACTGGGAAACCCTACCCTGGAGTTAGGCCAGCCAGAGGGAAGCCCTGTCTACAGCAACTACAAATGCAAAGCACAGAGGCTTGTACCTGTGTCCTTGGCCCACTGGTTCTGGCAGTGTAGACAGGCACATCAGCCGAGAAGCAGGAAACAGCTCTTTCCTCTGCCCAGGCACCAATACCACTCCCCTGTGATCCCACACACTGCTCCATGGGCCGAGTAGCTCCAGAGAGTAGAGCTTCTGGGCACTAGAGGGCACCATATACAAATATGAAATGCCAAAGGAACCTGGTTCAAAGTAAAATTATGAATATGAATACACCATTGAGAAAGATTCAAATGAAATAGACCTCATGAAGCTGCATGAAAGGGATTTCAAAATAAAAATCATTAACATGCACTTGCAGGTACAGAAAAATATTCAAGAACTCAGGGAGGAATTCTGGTAGGAGATCCAATCATTACAGAACACAGTATCAGAAATGAAACAATGGGAAAAAATTTAAAAGCAGATTAGATATGGTGGAGGAGATGATAAATGAAATAGAAATTAGACATGAGGAATACAAAGAAGCTGAGGCACAGAGAGAAAAAAGAATCTCTAAGAATGAAAGAATATTGAGAGAACTGTGTGACCAATCCAAATGGAACAATATTCACATTAGAGGGGTACCAGAAGAAGAGAGAGAAAAAGGGATAGAAAGTGTCTTTGAGGAGGTAATTGCTGAAAAATTCCCCAATCTGGGGGAGGAGATAGTCTCTCAGGCCATGGAGATGCACAGATCTCCCAACACAAGGGACCCAAGGAAGACAACACCAAGACATATAGTAATTAAAATGGCAAAGATCAAGTATTAAGACAGACTATTAAAAGCAGCCAGAGAGAGAAATAAGATCATATGCAAAGTAAAGCCCATCAGGCTATCATCAGACTTCTCAGCAGAAACCTTACAGGCCAGAAGGGAGTGGCATGATGTATTTAATGCAATGAAGCAGAAGGGCCTTGGGCCAAGAACACTTATCCGGGAAGGTTATCATTTAAATTTGAAGTAGGGATTAAACAATTTCCAGATAAGCAAAAGCTGAGAGAATTTACCTTCCACACACAGTTTCTACAGTGTATTTTGGAGGGACTGCTATTGATGGAAGCATTCCTAAGGTTTAATAGCTGTCACCAGAGGTAATAAAACCACAGTACAGAAAACATAACAGCTAATTACTAAGCAAATGCAAAATTAAGTAAACTATCCCCAGAGTGAATCACGGGATAGACAAAGAGTAGAGAATATGATACCTAATATATAAAGAAAGGAGGAGGAAGAAAAAGGAGGAGAAAAAAAAAACCTTTAGACTGTGCTGGTAATAGCATATTAAGTGAGTTAAGTTAGACTCTTAGACAGCAAGTAAGTTACCCTAGAAACTTTGGTAACCACGAATCTAAAGCTTCTAATGGCAACGAGTAAATACCTATCGATAATCACCCTAAATGTAAATGGTCTGAATGCACCAATCAAAAGACATAGAGTCACTGAATGGATAAAAAAACAAGACCATCTATATGCTGCCTACAAGAGACTCACTTTAAAGCCGAAGATGTACACAGAGTAAAAGTAAAGGGATGGAAAAAGATATTTCATGCAACTAATAGGGAGAAAAAAGCAGGAGTTGCAGTACTTCTATCAGACAAAATAAACTTCAAAACAAAGAAAGTCACAAGAGATAAAGAAGGACATTACATAATGATAAAGGGGTCAAGGCAACAAGAAGATGTAACCATTATAAATATCTATGCACCCAACACAGGAGCACCTACATATGTGAAACAAATACTAACAGAATTAAAAGGGGAAATAGAATACAATGCATTCATTTTAGGAGACTTCAACACTCCACTCACCCCCAAGGACAGATCAATCAGACAGAAAATAAGCAAGGAGTCAGAGGCACTGAACAACACATTACAACAGATGGACCTAACAGACATCTACAGAACTCCACACCCAAAAGCAACAGAATATACATTCTTCTTAAGTGCACACGGAACATTTTCAAGAATAGATTATATCCTAGGCCACAAAAAGAGCCCTGATAAATTCAAAAAGGTTGAAATTGTACCAACCAGTTTCTCAGACCACAAAGGTATGAAACTAGAAATATGCAAAGAAAATGAAAAATCCCACAAACACATGGAGGCTTCACAACATGCTCCTAAATAACCAAGAAATCAATGACCAAATAAAAACAGAGATCAAGCAATATATCAAGACAAATGACAACAATAATTCAACACGACAAAATCTGTGAGATGCAGCGAAAGGTGTGCTAAGAGGAAAGAATATTGCAATACAGGCCTCCGGAAAGAAGAACAATCCCATATGAACAGTCTAAACTCACAATTAACAAAACTAGAAAAAGAAGAAAAAATGAGGCCCACAGTCAGTAGAAAAAGGAACATAATAAAGATTACAGCAGAAATAAATAAAATTGAGAAGAATAAAACAATAGAAAGAATCAATGAAAGCAGGAGCTGGTTCTTTGAGAAAATAAACAAAATAGATAACCCCCTAGCCAGACTTATCAAGAAAAAAAGAGAATCTACTCTCATAAACAGAATCAGAAATGAGAAAGGAAAAATCACTACGGACACCACAGAATTACAAAGAATTATTAGAGAACACTATGAAAAATTATGTGCTAACAAACTGGATAACCTTGAGGAAATGGACACTTTCCAAGCCTGACCAAGAAAGAAACATAAAATCTGAACAGAATAATCACCAGCAACAAAATTGACTCGGTAATCAAAAAACTACCCGAGAACAAAACGCCCAGACCTGATGGATTCACCTCTGAATTCTACCAGACATATAGAGAAGAAATAACACCGATTCTCCTTAAAGTTTTCCAAAAAATAGAAGAGGAGGAAATACTTCCAAACTCATTTTATGAAGCCAGCATCAAACTAATACCAAAACCGGGCAAAGACCTCACCAAAAAAGAAAATTACAGACCAATATCCCTGATGAATGTAGATGCAAAAATACTCAACAAAATATTAGCAAATTCAAAAAAACATCAAGAGGATCATACACCATGATCAAGTGGGATTCATTCCAGGGATGCAGGATGGTACAACATTCGAAAATACATCAACATCATCCACCACATCAACAAAAAGAAGAACAAAAATCACGATCATCTCCATAGATGCTGAAAAAGCATTTGACAAAATTCAGCATCCATTCCTGATTAAAACTCTCAACAAAATGGGTATAGACGGCAAGTACCTCAACATCATAAAGGCCATATATGACAAACCCACAGCTAACATCATACCTAACAGCGAAAGCTGAAAGCTTTTCATCTAAGATCGGGAACAAGACAGGGATGCCCACTCTCTCCGCTGTTATTCAACATAGTACTGGAGGTCCTAGCCACGGCAATCAGACAAAACAAAGACATACAAGGCATCCAGATTGGTAAAGAAGAAGTCAAATTGTCACTATTTGCAGATGACATGGTACTGTACATAAAAAACCCTAGGCTCTACTCCAAAACTACTAGAACTAATATCTGAACTCAGCAAAGTTACAGGATACAAAATTAACACACAGAAATCTGTTGCTTTCCTATATGATGAACTAACGGAAAGAGAAATCAGAAAAACAATTCCATTCACAATTGCATCAAAAAGAATAAAATACCTAGGAATAAACCTAACCAAGGAAGTGAAAGACCTGTACTCTGAAAACTACAAGACACTCCTAAGAGAAATAAAAGAGAACACTAACAAATGGAAATGCATCCCATGTTCTTGGCTAGGAAGAATATTGTCAAAATGCCTATACTACCTAAAGCAATCTACAGATTCAATGCAATCCCTATCAAAATACCAACAGCTTTCTTCAATGAACTGGAACAAATAATTCTAAAATTCATATGGAGCGCAGAAGACCCCAAAGAGCCAAAGCAATCCTGAGAAGGAGGAATAAAACAGGGGGAATTACGCTCCCTGACTTCAAGCTCTACTACAAAGCCACAGTAATCAAGACCATTTGGTACTGGCACAATAACAGACCCACAGACCAGTGGAACAGAATAGAAAATCCAAACATTAACCCAAACATATACAGTCAATTAATATTTGATAAAGGGGCCTTGGATATATATTGGGGAGATGACGGCCTCTTCAGCAGCTGGTGTTGGAAAAACTGGACAGCTATATGTAAGAGAATGAAACTGGACTACTGTCTAGCCCCATACACAAAGGTAAACTCAAGGTGGATCAAAGATCTGAATGTAAGTCATGAAACCATAAAACTCTTAGGAAAAAACATAGGCAAAAATCTCTTGGACATAAACATGAGCGACTTCTTCATGAACATATCTCCCCGGGCAAGGGAAACAAAAGCAAAAATGAACAAGTGGGACTATATCAAGCTGAAAAGCTTCTGTACAGCAAAGGACACCATCAGTAGAACAAAAAAACATCCTACAGTATGGGAGAATATATTCATAAATGACGTATCTGATAAAGGGTTGACATCCAAAATATATAAAGAACTCACACACCTTAACAAACAAAAAGCAAATAATCCAATTAAGAAATGGGCGGAGGACATGAATAGACACTTCTCCAAAGAAGAAATTCAGATGGCCAACCAGCACATGAAAAGATGCTCCACATCGCTAATCATCAGAGGAATGCAGATTAAAACCACAATGAGATATCACCTCACACCAGTGAGGATGGCCAACATCCAAAACACAAACAACAACAAATGTTGGCGAGGATGTGGAGAAAAGGGAACCCTCCTACACTGCTGGTGGAACTGCAAATTAGTTTAACCATTGTGGAAAGCAGTATGGAGGTTCCTCAAAAAACTCAAAATGGAAATATCATTTGACCCAGGAATTCCACTCCTAGTTATTTACCCTTAGATTGCAGCAGCCCAGTTTGAAAAAGATATAGGCACCCCTATGTTTATCGCAGCACTATTTACAATAGCCAAGAAATGGAAGCAACCTAAGTGTCCATCAGTAGATGAATGGATAAAGAAGATATGGTACATATACACAATGAAAATTATTCAGTCATGGAAGAAAACAAATCCTACCATTTGCAACAACATGGATGGAGCTAGAGGGTATTATGCTCAGTGAAATAAGCCAAGCCGAAAAAGACAAGTATCAAATGGTTTCTCTCATATGTGGAGTATAAGGACAAAGAAAAAAAACTGAAGAACAAAACAGCAGCAGACTCACAGAATCCAAGAACGGACTAATAGTCACCAAAGGGAAAGGGACTGGGGAAGATGCGTGGGAAGGGAGGGATAAGAGGGGAAAAGGGGCATTACAATTAGCAGACGTTATGTTGTGGGGGCACAGGGAGGGCTATACAACTCAGAGAAGGCAAGTAGTGATTCTATAGCATCTCACTCTGCTGATGGACAGTGACTGTAATGGGCTTTGTGGGGGGTACCTGATGAAGGGGTAGTTTAATAACTATAATATTGCACATGTAATTGTAGATTAGTGATACCAAAATAAATTATATATAAAAATAAACTACCTGGGAAGAAAACCCCTGAACCAGATAGATGGCGTTCCTGCTGTATTTTATCCAGCATTTAGTGAAGACCTAATACTCATCCTCCTTAGTTTTCCAAAAAATAGAGGACAAGGGAATACTTCCAAACTCATTCTATGAGGCCACCATCCCTCTAATACAAAAACCAGGCAAAGACACCACAAAAAAAGAAAATTACAGACCAATATCCCTGATGAACTTAGATGCAAAAATACTCATCAAAGTATTAGCAAACCGAATTCAAAAATACATCGAAAGATCATCCATCATGATCAAGTAGGATTAATCCCAGTGATGCAAGGATGGTATTTGAAAATCCATCAACATCATCCACCACACCAACAAAAAGAAGGACAAAAACCACATGATCGTGTCCATAGATGCTGAAAAAAACATTTCACAAAATTCAACATCCATTCATGATAAAAACTCTCAACAAAATGGGTACAGAGAGCAAGTACCTCAACATAATAAAGGCCATATACCACAAACCCACAGCCAACATTATCCTTAACAGCAAGAAGCGAGGATTTTATAACAAAGAGTGAGCAAAAATAGAACAGGTCATCTGAAGACTATGAGATTATATGTAACATACTCATAATTGGAATACCAGGAGGAAAATGGTGATGGAATGGGGCAGAAGAAATGATGGTCAAGAATTAATGACAGACACTAACCCACAAGTCCAACATACTTAAGGAATACCCAGGCAAGAAACACACATACAATACTAACATATTATATTATGCCACCTGGAAATAAAGTTGGGTATAATATATTAAATTGAGTGAGAGAGAGAATGAGAGAGAATTTTGTAGTCAGAGGAAAAAAGACACATTACGTTAAGAACAAAAATAATAATTATACTAGACTTTTGTCAAAATTATGCATGCATGAAGACAGTAAGGATTGTATCTATTAAGAGCTGAAAGGAAGAAAATAACCTGTCATCCCAGACTACTATGCACAGTGAAGATATATTTCAAAACTGAAGGACAAATTCAAAATAATTCCTCAAACAAAAATCCATAGAATTCATTTCCAGTGGCCCTGCATTAGGTTTAGTGACTTAATTCCAAAGAATAAAGAATGGAAAGGGGGAATCGTAAATGCAGTGGGAACCTAATAAACACCATATCAACGAAATGATCTCGGATTACATCCCCAGTGAAATATGCTGAAAACAGGCAGATGAGCAAGCTCCCCTACTGTGATATAATAATTTGTGTGATCATCTGAATGACCAAATATACATTTCTCAGATATATTTTGTCTCCACCTGAGGATCCTGAAAAAACTTTAGAGGCATAAAAGTGAAATGAGTGTTTTTTTATGTTAATGAGAAGACTTTTGGACCCCACTCAAGGGCAGGGGCTGCTTGCCAAGAGGTCCAACTACATGGTTAGAGGTTTGGAACTTTTAACACCCCCCCCCCCCAACTCCCCCAACCTTTAGAGGGGCTGGAGGCTGAATCAGCCAATGGCCAATGACTTAATCAATCATGACTGTGCAATGAAGCCTCCATGAAAAACCAAGAGAACAGCTTTTTGGCTTTTTCCCCCTCTTTTGCACTTTTTGGAGAGCTTCAACCCTTGGGGAAAAAGAATGCTTCCTCTTCACCTAGCTATTGATTCCTAGCCCTTTGTGGTATCTTTTAATAAATTATAAACCCAAGTCCTTGTTTCCCTGTGTTCTGTGAGCAGCTTTAGAAAATTAATTGAACCTGAGGGGGAGGTCGTTAGAACCTCCAATCCTCAGCCAGTAGGTCAGAGGGTGAGGGAGAGAGGGAGAGGAAAGAAGGCTGAGAGCGGGGAGGAGGGGAAAGACATGAGAGGAGAGTGAGAGAGGGAGAGGGAGAAGAAGAGAGAAGAGGGGAGAGAGAAATATTAAGAGAGATACTGAGAGAGAAAGCAGACCAGTGAAGAATGAATGTATTGAGTTTTTAGTGATTAGCAGAGAATTTTGTAAAAGAGTCACTGAAAGAAAAATTATCCAAGAGTTAAGAAGGAAAAGATAAATCTTTCCAATTCTTAAATACACCTTCTTCCAAAGAACATTATTTTTAACTGGATGATGTAAGTGCCTAAGTGATATAGACATGAAAGATGAGGAAATATAATACTCTAGATAGGGATAGACTTGGAGCAGAGAGACACAGGCCATTTGCTAATATAGATTTGGTCTGTTTTATGTCGAGGTGGCCAGTCCTCTATTCTTGCCCTTGTTTCATTAAAGTTAACAGATTCTCTACAAACAGTAAGAGTACCACAAATTACTAACACAGTGAAGATTGGAAGCATCTTGGACCCACATAAACTGTATCTTATTTTGAAAGGTGGCATATATCACATGACGGTTAAGGGCATGAACTCCAGAATACCTGACTTCAGATTTCTGAAGTCTTCAGCTGTTTCTCACTGACTAGTTGGATGCCTTTAGGCAAGTGGTTTAATTTCTCCATCCTTTAGTTTTCCCAAATTTAAAATGGGTATAAAAATGTACCTCATTGGATTGTAATAAGGATTAAGTTGTTAAATTGTGTAAAACATTTAAAACTGTCTCTGGTGCATAGTAAAAATGATGTATTAACTATTAGTTAATACTAAACCCATAAACAATGGAGCAGGGTTTCAGCATCCAGGGGACATATTGATCAATAAAACAGGGAAATTCCTCTTAAATGGCAGAAATTCTGAAAGTACCATCACAATTTTCATTTACTGAATACTAGGGTGTTCATAGGAAAGTATTTTAACAGCTGACATCTCATACACAATTTTGGTAGAGTAAAAGTAAGTATAGGTAAAGACTGTATTCATATTACATATTACTTTTAAAAATGCACATAAAGATTTTTTATTATTATACAGTTATATAGGTGGGGTCCCTAGGAGTGTGTGGGTAAAGTAGGGTTCCTATGACCAGGTTCCCCAAGGAGAGGAGCAGCCCCCTCCCCAGGTCCTGGAGTCCTCTCTGGTCCACCCCTATACTCAGGCTGAGCTGGTGGATTTGGGCTCCCAGTTTAGGCAGAAACCCTTGGAGTCAATATCAGCTTGGCTCCTGCATCTGTGGGACTTAGAGGTGGATGGAATTGTTCTGTCTGGGTCAGAGATGGGAAAGTTGTCTTCCCTGACAGTGCATCCTGCCTTGAGGCAGCGATTACAAAATGCACATCAGACCCCAGGGAGTCACACCCTCCTCGACTGGCTCATGGCTGCACTTCGTGCTGTGTGGCTCAATCCAGGTGATCTACCATCCTCTACTGTTAGATGGCAGACATATGCTGAACTCCAACAGGTGCTACGAGAGCTAGGCATGAGAAATGCCATCTGTAGTCCAGAGAATTATGGCCCAGATGAAGAGATTTTCACTACTGGGATGAGGAATATTATACTTCAGATGGCTCCTACATCCCTCTTTGGGTCTCTAGTGGCCATTCTTTCCCCTCACTTAGGGCATCCCATAAGCAAGGTGACACATACAGTAGCAGACTTAGGAGAGGCTGAAGCCACGACAATTCAGAAAGAAGACCTGTTGCTCACAAGAATTTACAGGGTCCCATGAAGGTTATGAGGACCCAGATGTGGGTTGATTTAATGCGGGCAGGAGCAGAAGGAAGGAAATTAGATGGGAAGTCAAATAGGATCTTACTAGAGCTATGGCAACAGCTGAAACCAGAGGAGCAGTTCCAGCCATTAAGACCAAAGAGGCAGAGATCAGAGACAGAGCTATGAGTCCGGCCTCTGTGTTTACAAGACTTCCTGCTGGAAAGCGAGCCAACCTCACTCTAACCCACACTGGAAGATGATTGGGGAACACGTTTTGACTGAGGGGAAGGTCAAGGTATCTGCCCTGAGGGACCAGCGGGGGGGACCAGAGACCACATGATGGCTGGAATGGACATGCTTTGGACTTGAGCTGCATGGGGCTTTGAACCTAGCTGAATCCTCTGGCTTGAGGATTATTATAATTTTTGTTACCTGTATCTTACTTTTTATTATCTCTAAGTTGTTGTTATCCTCTGCTGCTGTTGTGGAATCTGGTTACAGTGCTCCCGCTTTCTCGCACAGGGACCATTGCAGAAGATGGAAAGCATTTAGATTGTAAGGTGAGAATCCTGGAGGGGTAGAGTGTGGGTAAAGTGGGGTTCCTATGGCCAGGATCCTCACTGAACTTAAATGTAACTGGCCTGTTGCTATGCTACTGGTTCCACACCTTTAGGCAGTAAGACATTATTGTGTTAATGTAAGGAGTTCCACCCAGTGCTTGGCAGGAGACTGGGTGGCGGGGCTGCAAGGCTGTAGGAGAGCGGACCGGAGGGCTGGAGTGGTGGCAGCACCGAGGACAGAGGCCCAGAGGATGTCTGTGTGGGACGGCTGTGCAGAGAGGCCCAGAGGATGTCTGTGCAGGGCGGCTGTGCAGAGAGGCCCAGAGGTAGAGACCGGCTTGCTGCATCCGAAGCAGCAGTGATAACACAGACTCGCTCTGAGTGAACGGGATTTTAGCGATTGACCTGCCACCTGGAAATAAAGTTGGGTATAACCTTTTCACCCCATGAACCCTTTGCTGTAAATTTCTTTGGTCACAGTGAATCTATAGCAAACTTGCCTGGGGCTGAAACTCATTTGCAAGACAAGTGTATACTATAATTGTATCTATATATGAATAGATATACATATGTGCACACACATATACATATATAGTACCTGTCATATAAGTTGGGCTCATTGTACATGGCATTTAATTGGGTATTTAATGCACAATACCTGCCAAAAAGGTGCTCAATAAATTTTGTTGAATAAAAAAGTAAATGATTAAATAATTTAATTAGTTAATTCATGTCAAATATATATTTAAAATTGACAAGAGGGGCAAAAGAATTGGGAAACGAGCCAAACATCATGTTCCCACAAGATAGTTTGCTTTTAAGCCCTGAATGCCAGAAAAGGGTACTTGCAATACCTGAATACTAAAGAAGAGTTAAAAATCAATTTGTATCTAATGCTGGGATATTTAAGAAGTTAATAGACTCTAAGTTGAGTGTTGAATTACTATAAATCTTTCTTTAAATGTTATCTCTTTATGTTAATAGTAACAGGTAAGTGGTTTTTGTAAAACATGAACTTTCATTATAATAGTTCAAATGATATAGAAAAGCCATAATTTATCTCAGCTTTCAGTTTTAGTTATACTGTCCTAAGGAATGAGGAAATGAGCCATTGAGTCTTTGTTTCCTTACATTTTGATCTCAGCGACCAGAATTACAGTGACAAAAAACAAAGAGCTACGGAAAGTTGTGTCTTGTAGAAATAACCATATATTATTAACAAGCCATTCAATAATCATTAACTTTTCCTTTCTCAAAAAAACTTGTCGGTGTTTTTAGCCTTCCCTGAGCCCTCTCTGAACCTGCAGAGAGGACGGGAAGGGGGAGACACGCCCTGGCAAGGCAGGACCCGGAAAGGTGAGTGCCGACTGTCCGCCCGAACACCAGCCTCCGCCTCGCCGCTCGAGGCCGGAGACAAACAGATGCAACAGGGAGCTCAGTCAAACAAGAACTCGTTTATTGCGGAAACAGCAGAGTATATATAACATTCATGGGCCAATCAGCATAAAGGTCAAGTAGTCATAAGTTCTTCATGCAGGAAGGCACATAATGCAAGCAAACGGTGTCCATGAGCTGATCACATTCGTGGAAGACTCAAACCACCAATAGGAAGATACCCGGAACAGGTAGAGTAACGTCATAGCCTGCCAAAATGCCTGGGCACCACCCCATGCTCGTCTGGAGAGTGCCATCTTGGCAATGCATTTAAGGGCTACTTCTTAGATTAGAAGGCCCTACATGTCCCCCTTTTCTTGTTTTAAGTGGAGGTTAGTAGCTGACCAGAGAAGAGCGAACCCCACCAGAGTCACCTCTGTTGGGAGGTTGGACATCTAATGGTTTGGGGTGTCAGCATCAATTAGGTCACGAAACCTCTAGTAGGCCGAATTAATTAGTTAACCTTTAAGCAAGATGGGGGTAACCACAACTAGTCATCTATATAAACCCATATTCCCACCATGGGATTATGGTCACAGCATCTTGATAATCTTTGTGATTGTATTCGTATGGTTCCCAAGCTGGATTGCATAGGGACTGATGTTGTTGCTTAAGTACTATAAGGTGTACAGCATTCATCCTGTTTTTGATAAAACTTATTAACTTATTGACAATGCAAGGTCCCAAGGAAAGCAACAGAGAAACAGTAAACAGGGGTCCTGCTAAGGGGAGAATATAAGGAAGCCATCCCCCCAGGCCTGTCCAGAGAAAGTTAGAATTACTCTTTTTGTGTCTCTTATCTAACTCTTCTTGTAGCCTCTTAATTTTGTCTTGGACTATGCCCAACTTGTTGGCATAAAAGCAGCAATCTTCTTGCAAGAATAAACAGATACCTCCCTCTTTGGCTGTGAGGAGGTCTAATCTTCCAGGAGGTTCTGGAGAATCAACCCAATAACAGTAGCAAGCAGGATTATGATGAGGAGGCTGGTCACCAGCAAGCACAATGTCCACCAGGGGTGGTGCAGCAGACACATTCCCTAGGGGAGAGAAAACACAGGGAAACCCTCAAGAGTGAATGGCATTCTTGGGTTGTCTTTTTCTCTTATGTTTGCCTTTGACTCTACATCGAGGATGCGTGAGCACACGGCTAAGGCAGTTGCATAGCCACCATATCTTCTTCCTTTCTTTATTAGATAGAGGTTTGGTTTGTTCTGGGGTCTTGGTCATCGTCCACCTGCGGGAAAAATTTCAAATTGCACGCAGGGACCCAAATCGGGTTTGGGTTCCCTATAGGGAATATGCATCCAAACCCTCTGCCTAAACTTATGAGGGGATCTGGTCCATGCCATTGCCCCGTTAATGGATCTTTCCAGCGTATCTCAATCTTAGTATAAGGCGCTTGATTAGTCCAATGTCTTTGAAAAGCTGTTAGGGGCTGATTTTTTGAAAAATTTAAAATATTTAGAGTGAGTAGTGCCATTCTTAATTGGTCATGGGGGCTTGTTCCCCCTTTTTGTTTTTGTAACATGGTTTTAAGGGTCTTATGTCTCTCGACAATTGCTTGGCCTTGGGGATTGTAAGGGATCCCTGTGGTGTGGCTTATGTGCCATCTGAGAAAGAAGTTCTGTAGAGCCTTACTAGTGAAGCACGGATCATTATCAGTCTTCACTTGGTGAGGAATCCCTAAAATAGCAAAGCATTGCAAGAAGTGGCTTTGTGCATGTTTGGCTCTTTCTCCCGAGTGGGCTGTAACCCAACAGGCATGGGAAAAGGTGTCAACAGAGACAAAAATAAATTTTAATTTTCCAAAGGCAGCATAGTGAGTAACATCAGTTTGCCAAAGGCAATTTGGTTTGAGGCCTCTTGGGTTAACTCCAGGGGATTGGAGGGGCGGGACTTGCAAAAACGGCAGGCAAGATTTGCAGGTTCTGACAATCCTTTTAAAATCCTTGATAGGGATGGAAGGAAACCTGTGATTTAAACCTCTCCAATTAAGATAAGTAAGATCATGAAGATCTTGTGCTTGTTGTAGGGGCTGCAGTGGCTGTATGGAAGCAACTTGAACAGCATTAGAGGCCAGCCGGTCGGCCAAAAAATTACCTCCGGAGAGGAGCCCAGGCAGGCCTTGATGCCCTCAAAGGTGTTGTACAAAAATGGGAGTACTGCGTCTCATCAGCAAGGAACGCACTTGAACCATTAGAGGGGTGATGGGGTTTCCATCCAACCGGATGTAGGAGAGCACCAGCGCAGGGAGCAGATTGACTACATACAGACTGTCAGAAAAAAGGTTCATAGCCCCATGAACATGGCTCAAGGCCAATGCAACAGCAAATAGCTCTTTAAATTTGGCTGACCCAGAGGTACGCACAAAATGTTCCTTGTGCTTCTCATTCGTAGAGGCGGACGGTGGGAAAACTTGACAGAAGAGCCCCTTCTTCCCCCATCAGTGAACACATTAACAGCATCAGTGATGGGCCGATGTACAAAAAGCTTGGGGGTATTCCATTCTAACTGGGAGGAGGCAACCCATCTGCTGGACCCATAATGGCAGTCAATTCTACCCCAGAAACCGGCCAAGGCATCCGCCACTCTGTTATGGTTTCTTCGGATCCATTCAAAATCAGCCAGCCTGTAGAGAACTGTCAAAACCTCAGGGTCCCTTCCATAGTGCCTAATGGAAATGTCTCTGCCCTTGACCAGGAAATCTGCCAATTGGTCCAGTTGAGCATATACCCACAGAGACCCTCCCACTGAAGCATGGACCCATTGAAGGGGATTACCCTGTTGTGTCAGAACAGCAGTAAGCAATTCAGTGCCCAGAAGGACCCATAGACAGATCTTGATCAGGCTGAAAACGGGCCAGCTGGGCAGCATCAAGCACTAATTGAATCCTCTGGAACACGCGTTTGTGCTCCTCACTAAGCGTGATCACCTCAGAAGGGGTCCTGTCTTTTAACAACTCAAAAATTGGGAGGAGGTCCTCAGAGGCTATAGGAATCCAAGATTGGAGCCAGTTGAGCTCCCCTAATACCTTTTGTAGCTCAACTAGGGAATAGGAGTCCTGGATGGACAGTTGAGGTTTAAGTGGGCAAACAGAATCTAAATTAAGCTTAGTTCCCAAAACCTCAAAAGGGGGTATGGCCTGGACCTTATCACTGGATATGTGTAGAAGCTCTAGGAGCTTTCTATAGGCCATACTTAATTCCTGGGGTGTTGGTGCCCCCAAGATAATATCATCTATATACACATATAAGGTTATGTTGGGCCACTGCTGCTGGAGGGGTTGCAAAACGAGGGAAACATGCCGTTGACAAAAGGTGGGGCTGTTCGCCATACCTTGAGGTAAGACTGTCCATTCATACCGTTCATCCGGACCTTGATAGTTAGTGGAGGGCACCAAAAAGGCAAATTTTTCACAGTCAACGGGGTTAAGGGGAATGGAGAAGAAACAATCCTTGATGTCAATCACTATCAAGAGCAGACCTTTGGGGATGGCTGGAATCCATGGTAGCCCTCTCAAGGGAGTGCCAATGGTAATCATTCTCTCATTAATTTTTCTCAAATCTTGTAACATTCTCCATTTCCCGGAGGCCTTCTGAATGACAAAAACAGGGCTGTTCCAGGGACTTAAGGAGGGTCTTATGTGACCCAATCTCAATTGTTCTCAAATTATTTCTTTTAATTTTAGGAGTTTAACTCGAGGTAATGGCCACTGCTCCACCCAGATGGGGGGGCCAGGAAGCCAAGTAATGGCGGGCATTATTGGAGCAGTGGCCTTTAAGATTGGGGGTGAGGCAGCACTTGTGGGAGAGGCGTGTTATGTCTAGAAGCGTCATAGGTAGGGTCCTCTCTGTAGTTGCCAAATCTAGACTCTGGTTTTTTAGAGCAATTAAACTGTTGTTGCTGTTCCTCCTCCTCCTCTAGGATATCATCAAAAAAAGCCTTATTGTTGTTAGTGATGTAAGCATCGGCCTGTCCCAGGATATCTTGACCTAATGTTAGAAGTTAGGCCTGAAGCGACAAGGGGTCTAACTTGCCCGTGACTGCCACCCACATCTTCTCAATTAAGCCATTCTTTAGCCTCTTCAGAGACTGTATTGCCTCCCACCCCTAACAATTGGGACCCGGGACTTAGTTTCCAATGAGGGGGAACTTCCTCTTTCCTAAGCACTGTCCGATCTGCTCCCATGTCAGTGAAACAACGAAACTTCTTTCCTGCTATACGGATGTCCATTTTCGGTCTCACCCCTGGGATTATTGGCACGGCCCAGTGCGCCTTGGGAACGTTTGAAAGATCTTTTCCTCCTTTAGGTGATGGGGCTGGAGGTTGCCCCCCATTTAGTTTAAAGGGTTGCCTTGGAGGTCGAATTTGGATCGGCATTCCCTCTGCCAATGAAATCCCTTTTTACATCAGGGACAGGGAGATTTTGGGGGTAGCTTGTTCTTACCGCCCATTGGGGGTGCCCTGTTGCTATTATTAGGGCATTCTCTTTTAAAGTGTCCTGTTTGGCCACACCCAAAGCATGCTTTATCTCTGACTCTTGGATCTGGGATCATGCCCCCAAAAGGGCGGAGGGAGAGGGCAGACGTTAAAGCCTCTGTCAGGGAGGTGGTTTGCGCCTGCAAGGCAGTTACCAGGGCCTGTGACTGGTGGGCTTGGGTCCCCACATCTTTAGTAGTAACAATCCATTTCTTCATGGATCGCTCTTTAAACCTGGTGCAGGCCAGTTTGTGGTCTGATGTCATTCCTTCCCATACCAGCATCTTGACAAATTGGTCCTGCAAGGGGCCTGGGGGGAATTTGCACTGTAAACTTTTTTCAACCCTGTCTACAAAGGAGGGGAGATCCTCATTAGCCCTCTGGGTAATTCCAGAGATTGGTGGCTCCAAAGGGCCTTCCTCTAGCTTCTTCCAGGCCGCCAACCCCAGGGCCCTCACTTGCTCCTGATAAGGGGCGGGAATGGCTGCCTGTTGGGGCCCTGTAGCAAACTGATCATTAGTCCCAGAGAGCATCCGAAATGTTATAGGGATGGGAGGATTGGCAGATTGGTTTCTCTCCACCTGAACGTGGCATTCTTCCTTAAAGAAGGTGCACCACTTGAGAAACATGGGACCGGGGAGAACTGCCTTGGTTAAATTCTTCCAATCTTGGGTGGTACAGGGCTGGTGTGCCAGTCCCTGGAGGATGGCTTCGGCCCAAGGAGAATTAAGCCCATCCTCAGAGACTGCTTTCTTAAGTTCCTTGAGGTCTTGGTGCTCCCAGGGATATCACACAGCGGGCCAATTTCCGCTGGGGTTAACATTTACAGGAAAAGCCTGGTAATGGGAAGGTGGAGGGTCAGGATCTAAAGGCCCCCCAACTGGTGGCTTGGGTGGGTCCACGCTAGCCCAAGGGTCAGAGTCAGGTCTGGGCAATGAGGGGTAAATTTTCTTGGGCTGCTTAAAACGTTCTTCCGCAAAGCATTCCCATTCCCTTTCCGGAGATGGGGGGCGAGGCCTCCTTTGAAGGTGACTTATGACTCGCTTCTGGAGGTCGTTTTTCAGTTCCCTGACCAGGTGGGGCCACTAGGCAGGACGGCGAGGGCCGGAGACCCCCAAAGCATGCCTTAAGGGCTGACAAGTTGGGGTAGACTTCCAAAGGGGGATCTTTGCCTTGATTTATTTCCACTTTTTGGACCAGTTGCTCCACACGGTCCCAAGTGGACCAATTAAAAAGGTCACCAACAGGGAGCCAGGGGGCCACCCTTACAAGGGTGGTCCAAACTCTCTCAGCCTGAGGGTCTAATAGTTCTAACCCTCGGCTCTTAAGCATAAGTCTCAGCGCTTTAAGCACAGGCTCGTCATCCTTAGAAGTTGCTTGCCCCATCTCTTCGAGGGGGTACTCACCCAGAGACACGCTTGGCCCGATCCACCAGTACTTTCGGTTTTCGTCCACCCTCTCGAGCCCCACGTTGGGTGCTAAATGTCAGGGTTTTTAGCTTTCCCGGAGCCCTCTCTGAACCTGCGGAGAGGACAGGAAGGGGGAGACACGCCCCGGCAAGGCAGGACCGGGAAGGGTGAGTGCCGACTATCCGCCCGAACACCAGCCTCTGCCTCGCCGCTCGAGGCCGGAGACAAACAGACGCGACAGGGAACTCAGTCAAAGCAGGAGCTCGTTTATTACGGAAACAGCAGAGTATATATAATATTCATGGGCCAATCAGCATAAAGGTCAAGCAGTCATAAGCTCTTCACGCAGGAAGGCACATAATGCAAGCAAAAGGTGTCCACGAGCTGATCACATTCACGGAAGCCTCAAGCCACCAATAGGGAGATACCCGGAACACAGGTAGACTAACGTCATAGCCCGCCAAAATGCCTGGGCACCACCCCATGCTCATCCGGCGAGCGCCATCTTGGCAATGCATTTCAGGGCTACTTCTTAGATTAGAAGGCCCTACAAAAACTAAAGAGAAAATAAATTTGTTTTGATTTGGTAATATGAAGAAAAATGCTTAAACTGTTAAATGAAAAGGCCTCATGTTCTATTTATGAAATCCTAAAAAAGTCAGGAAATCCATTCAAATTCATAAAATCAAGAACAAGAAATTCCAACAAATTCAAATCAACAATATTCCTTTTTTAAAATTCCCTTGGAAGTCTTATACACAGTTTTTAGTAGTCACATTCACCAATTTATTTTTTATAAAATCAGCAGCAGCCTTTGGAACAGTAGGAGAAATAGGATGGTACTGTAGTCTTCAGTGAACGATTCTTGCGACACAGTCCAGGTCTTCACCAAGGTATCTTAAAAGCTGAACTAAAGCCATAAACAGAAGAGTGTTATTTTCCTCTTCATACTCAGGTGTATAGAAGAATTATAATGTAATATGCTGTATTACATTATACTATAACACACACACACTAACATACATTAAAAAACATATATCTATTCCTAATAGATCACTTAAGTGCAAAGATTTTCAAACTTCAGTATGCAAAACAATTATTTCCATTCCGTAGAACTACAGAGGTACCCAGAAATGCAGTTCTTAAAAGCACCTCCACGTAATTCTGAAGCAGTGTTTCAGCAGTGATTACTCTTTAAGGAAAAAGTAGGTTAGTTATTATTTATTATGTCAGAATAATAATCATGGTTGAGATTATAAATCAAAAGTCTTCAGAGTCTTTCTCAATGTACAGTGTTGTTAGAACTCTTTATGTTTCTATATACATATACATATATATACTTCTACAGATGTAAAAATTATATTTTATTATATTCAATAACATGAGCACATAAGTGGAATGATATTATTGCAATTGTGTGGGTGATTCTTTTCCTTTCCCTAGTTGGGTGCACCATAATTTTCCAGCCACTATCTCACTGGTTAACATTCATACTGACAATACTACTGAAGGAATACGAACATATATGTTCTTACATCCTAGTGGCTTTACCTGTATGGAGGAAATTCTCAGGGGTAGAATTGTTGGGTCAAGGATCTGTAAGCATTTTTTAAAAATTAATAGAAATTTCCAGATTGCTTTCTTCAGAGGCTACTTTCATTTCCAATAGTAATGTTTGAAATTATATTTTCCCTTTATTCCCACCAGCAATAAATACTGGTGCTATTTTTAGTTTTTGTCGATCTGATTTATATAAAGCAATATCTCATTGTTAATTGTAACTTGAATTCTGCCCAGATATACTGGTGAATTTGAGCATTTTTAAATGTCTGTTAGTCAAAATTCTTTTTATGTGAGTTGTCTTTTTATAGCTTTGCCCAGTTATCCATTAAATGATGTCTTTGTCTTAACAACTGTTAAGATATATATATGCATAAAATTTGTGTACATATATTTACCTTTCTAATGCTATATACAACTTATAAGAGCTCTATATGTAATGTGTATGTATATAATATTAACTTTACGTTTATAAACTTTTAAGAGTTCCAGCTTTTATCCTTTGTCTCAATCAGTATTTCTCTTGTGTCATATATAATACCTGTACAAAAAGCATCCTTTTGCTATATATCATTTCTAAATGTGTAGCCCTCCTAAAATTGTTTTTTTTAACAGAAAATGTGTCCACTAACTCATTTCACCATCTTTTCTTTTTGATGTATAACTTAACAAATTTCTTGCCTTGTCCATTTGTATTTTGTTACCCTTTCCTCATGGAAGCAAATTATAAAATGCAAACCTGATCATGTCTTGCCCCAGCTTAACCTTCCAAAGCCTACCACCTCCCTCACAGTCGTGAAAATAAAATATGAATATGTAGCATAGCCGATAAGACTCTTCACCACAGGGCTCCATGTAGCCTTTTGGACCGAGATTCTCATTGCTTCCCCTCTCCCCAAAGCCCCTCCATACTCCCACCTAGAGACTATGAGATCTTTCATTAAACAATCATGTCTTTGTCAGCAGTATCTTTTATCTCTGTATTTTCATGCTCAGAGCACCACTTGTCCCCATAAATGTATTCAACATATGTTTTTGAATGAAAAGTGCCTTACAGTTCCCCAAAGGTGTGGTTCTCTTTTATGCCTCCACATTTTGTACATGCTGGGTCCTTTCCCTAGAATGGTCTATCTTCTGGCCTTCTGATGTTTAATTGAACATCACATCTGTACAATATCCTCAAACTTTCTTAGGCAAACCTCCTATATCGCTAGCCTATCTTATACTGTATCTACCATAGTGTGCGTAATACAACAGTAGACATAAATCTTCTCTCTTTCCTGAAAAGATCCCTAAATACCTTTAAAAGATTGATTCACATTTATTTACCTGGTTTCTCTTTAACTCCAGGATGTATACCATTTTTATTGCTTAGAATATATGTAACTAAATGATAGAGAAGAGTTGTATAAAAAAACTGTTATATATTCTGATATTGATATCCAATACATAAACATATATGGAAATAGATGTATACATACATTTTTTCTAATACCTGAGTTCTCAGTTTTCTAAATGAATATGCCTATTTTGAACAATGATGAGTAAATTCTCCTCACGTACCTCACTGAGTTATAATTCCCATTTTCCTTCTCAGTGTACTTCAGAATGGTCCCCTTTTGCAACCAGAAATAGGAAGAGATTAAGACACAGAAATTAATCCAGCATTATTAAAACTGTCTGACTCATTGGGATTTTCTGAAAGGAAGAAAATAATTACTGGGAAATAAATCACACCTCCTTCAAGTGCCTTACAAGCTCTTTGAACACTTAAACATACTGTCCATAATTAGGAAGGCAAACACATGTGGTTTGAGGGACACAGAAAGTCTTTCCCATGCCTTACATGTGTTTTCCTGGCATAGTTGCAGCAAACACCAAATCCCCTGGATTGAAGAAGTGAGGTGGGCCCCCTCTCAGAAGATAAGAAATATTGAGAAGGTGTCGAGTTTTCATGGAGTAAGTGGGTTTGGGGATATTTCTTCCAACCCAGCAGAGTTATGTTGCCCAGAGACAGAATTAGTGCACTGTGGCTAGACAGAAGTCCGAGGACAAGAAAGAAGCATTATATGAGGGGAACAAGGCTGGTCCTGTGACTAGGGATGTCTTCTGATGAGATAAAGATACAGAAAGTTTAAGGTTTTAGACTTTTAGGAAAAAATATAATAAATATCAAGTTAGTGAAGGCAAGTAGCAGGAAGTGGGAATGGAAGAAACTGGGAAAGAGATAGGAGAAGTTAAATATCTTCTTGGAGATTAATTTCTATATGTTTATGTTTAAATAAAATGAGATCTGAGTCATAATATTCTACTACATGGTTCTTTGTTCTCTATCAGAAATATCCTAGATCTCTTAGCCAGAGGTCTCCCCATGATTGTAATTTTAAGACTAAATTTTAGCTCCTTCCTGCCTTTCTTCCTCACATGCGTCATAAGCTTCCTTTACATGTCTGAGATTTGTTTCTGCTGCTGTGCAAAGTAGAATGCCTCAGCTTCAATTGCAGGTACTGGTCTTAACCCCAGAACTACAGACCCTCAAGGAACCCACAGACCTGAGGAATTGAGCAGGTCCAGATCATCTGCCCTCAGGGAAGAATTCATCTCCCGGTATTGAACTTGGTGGACAGAATTCTCTCCTCTCAAGGAAACTGCAAACAGAGGCCCTGGGTTAGGGATCAGCAGACCATAATACAACTTTCCCTTCCTATACATGTAATTCTCCAGCACTGTCAACATACTTACTCTTTATCCATGTCCCTGTCTTGTTTCCATCCCATTCTACCACCAAGATTTTCCCTTCTAATGCCACAGACTCAAATGCAGTGGGATGAGGCTACACCTCCCCAATGCCATTGCATACCAGCCCAGTGTCTGCCCCAGACGCAGGGCAGCAGTCTTCTCTAATTCAATGGAGTTTTATTGAAAATATCTCCTCTCCCCTCCGTTCTCACTGTAAAGTCTTCTTCATGCTTCATCTCAGCTATTTCAAAATGCTATCCTTGTCAGTAATGTCCTCTCTCAACGCCTACACCCCACTGACAAACAAAACTTTCTAAGACTGCTTGGCGATTTCACTCCCCTACGTAATACTCTTTAGTGACTATTCATCTTCTCACCACGGGATGCAGAACTTCAGGGTTTGTTCCTTCCCTCTTCTCCAGTCTTATCAGTAGCTTCTCTCTTTGAATTCAACTTCGAATTCCCCCCAAAACAACAAATGTGCCATCCTTTAAGCTTCACAGCACTTGTACATATCTCTTTCCCTATAATGCCTCTTACCCAATTCTTTGAACTTTATCTTCAAAGTGTGTCTCAGAAGCCCCCTAGAAGCCTCTGCTACCGCCTTTCTCCATTTCAGTTAATCGCTCTCCTCTCTGTGCTGCTTTTGTTCTTTATTCATATTAATGTATAATGCTACGCTGCAGTTTATTTGATTATGTATATATATATTCTCCACTAGATTTGAAATATCATGAATACAAAAGCACTTGATTATCCATACCTGCATCTTCCAAGTCTAGCACATTTCCTCACAGAACCGTAAAAATAGTAACTATATAGTAGGAGCACATCAATGTTTGGGTAACAAGGGATTCATTTTAGACCATATAAGCAGAGTCATTCTAAGCTATCAATTCTATGATGTCCCAATTAAACATGTGAATGAGTACAGGAATCATCAATACAACCACAATCCCATTTCTCCTCTGAAACCTTGTCCCTTATTTTTGAGAAACCGCTTAAACCTCTTCCGGGCTCCATCTTCCTGGCCACCCGAGCCTTGAGTCTAATTGTTTTGTTTTTGCTTTTATCCCAAGAAATTCCTTATACTCTGGAAACAGCAGAGAGACCATGATTTGGCTCAGACCTGTGAGCCGCTGTCGCTGTCGCCGCTTCTGAATCCACAAGAGGAATGCGATGAGAAAGGCCAACAGAATGAGCCCAAAGACCCCAATGGCAACACGGGATGAGAGACCTAAGCACAGAAAACATCACGAGAGAGGATGGTGTCTTAGCTAGAAGACTCGGGTCCCTCATCTCCATCCCTCTCTTAAGTCAGATACAGGATTGCTGAAGTAAAATTCAAATTCTGATCCAAAATCTCTTAACAAGAGGGATTTTAATAATGCAGGCAATTGATCCCATGCTCATACATCCCATGATGTACCTGTGGCACCGGATGATCTTCTGCTCATTGCAATTTCTGTATGAGAAAGAGAAGGAGACTCAATTCTAGAAGTAATTACAAAGAACAAATATTTCTCTTTCCAGTGCAAGCCTTTAGTGCCTCTCAGCCAAGTGAACTACTCCTTCCCACCTAAAACTAGGGTCCCCTTGTCTTTGCTCCTTCTATATATATGTTACACGCTTTTCCATGGCAAAGGCCACTGTCTAACAAGAGATGTTTCCATCATTCCTTCAGATCAAAACATCATGATTCTCTCCCCACCGGATCCCTGTAAGGACTCTACAGGCTTTGCACAGTGCATTTTGCTGCCCACTCCGTCTTCGCTGCCAGAAAGTCCATGCTGAACCCGGCCGCTGGCACTCACCTGAGCAGTTCACAGCAGCATCTTCTTTGTGCCCACAGTCACTGTGGCCCCAGGATCTGGCAGGACACTCCCACAAAGAAGACTCATTCCCTTTGCATTTCACTTCATTGAGCCATATGGGCCCAGTGCCCTGACCAAACGCCGCCTCTTTGAGTGCCTCCAACGCTAAGCCACAGCCCAGCTGCTGACATACCACGTGAGCATCTTCAAGGTCCCAGGAATCATCACACACTGTACCCCAGGAACCTCTGTGCCAGATCTCCACACGTCCAGAGCAATTAGTGGATCCTTCCTGGAGTCTTATTTTGTCTGCAAAATCAAACACCTAGATCATTTCTGCAAATGTAAAAGCTTATAAGAGGTCATGCAGGGGAAAAAAGAGACTTGAAACCCTTTATAAATCTCCCTTTGAAAACTTTGCTTATTTAAAGTGCATTTTAAAATATATTTTAACAAAAGTTATCTTTTATGAAAGCATGTGTTCTTTCAGCAAGCTGGGTGTATTTCATCCTGGACATGAGAACATTGGTGTGACTCAGGAAATGTCAAATGAATAAAGTTAACACTGTGTAATGTTAAGTTCTCTCAAATAGAAGAGAGCCTGGGAGATTGCCAGGCACACAGAAATCTTATAGCTTAAGAAGATGGAGAATGGGGAAGTAAATCAGGATTGATCTTTCTGACTGTGTCTCTCCTTTTATTAGTAGATCAGATAATATTTGAAAGAAAAACAGGGAAGATAAAATAGACCATTCAATAGTCAAATACTGAATCACATATTTTCAGCACCTCAGTTGTTCAGAAAAAGCGATAGAATAAAACTATCAAGCAGACCATACAGAGCATAATATTTTTTGGAGAAATGATTACTGATCTTGGATACCTACAGGCCAAATTAAACAAATTACCCCATCCAAGCAGAGTAAATACCACAGGTTACTCATTCTTATTTAATGAGCCCAGAAGAGGATAATGGTGTTATAGAACGGAATTTCCACACAGGCCACTGGCTACTCACTGGCACATGTGATCCAGGTTTCCTCTGAGGGGCTGGCCAGTCTCTGCTTCCATGGAGATGAAGGGCACTGCCATAATGTGTCAGGGCCTTTTGGACACTGAACATTGTCCACCCACATGTAGCTGGTTGTGGTCTTGTCCAAAGATGCAGGGCTGATGACCCCTTTGTCTGCACAGCCCAGCTGCCTGCAGACTACCCCCACGGTGGTTGTGGTCATTTTACTCTTACCAACGCTGCCCCAAGTGCCACTGTAAAAAACTTCCAGGCGCCCCGAACAGCTCTCTCTGCTGGTTTCACTGGTCAGCCTCAGAGACATGAACTCTGGAGTGAAATAGAGACTAAGTAGTTTTGCATCTTTCCTGAAGGTTCAGAGGATTCCCTCCTTCTACTGTGAGGTGAGAATGTTTTAAAAATTGGAATAAATTCAATTACTAATAATTCTTTAGTAATTTCTGGATGATTTAGTAGAATTTAGTAAAACATAGTATTTGTTCTATAAATATCTAGGGTTTTCTTTTTTATTGAAGTACGGTTGATATACAATATTATATTGGCTTCAAGTATATAACGCAGTGATTCAACAGTTACACACCTTATTAAATCCTCACCCCAACTAGTACAGCTACTATCTGTCAACATAGGACGATGTTACAGAACCACTGACTATATTCTCCATGCCTCACTTCCACTTCCATGGCCAGTCTTGTGGGTTTAGTACTTAGGGACCTCTTTTGAATGCCATCAATTGTTCTGTTGATTTCTAAAACTCAATCAAAGGCCTAGAGCCTTTTATCAACTACATAGTTTGGATTTTTCTCCCCAAATTACTGTAATTTTAGTTTCAAGAACCTAATAAGGTTAACCTTCCTTGATAGTTAAAATTTAGTGAGTTACTGAGACACTAAAACCAATCTTTTGTATACACTACCTCAAAATGAAATATATCCCTTTTGGACACTTCACAGGTTTGCTGAGTACCTCCTCTACCAGATTTATGTCATTAAATGCGACAGATATCAAAGTCATTCATGGCGTACAGAATCTTTCACTTCCCTAGGTACTGAGTGATTCTACCGTTTTCTCCAATACATTACAGCTGAGTACACGTTATTTTACGATGGCTTCCAAAGCTTACTATGTAAAACAAGAGCAGCAGCCTCTTACAGGAATTTTTGCACCTAAGACTAGCGAGTCTCATTTGTCTGTCATGAAAAATTACCTGGGCACAATGGCAATTGTCTTTTTCTCTGTAGAATGTAGTACCAAAGGCATTTCTTCTTGTCCCTTTTAATCTGTTTCTTTATTAATACAGTGATTGCCAAGTGGTGCACTGAGTCCCCTACCCAGCTCCATATCTATTTATAAAAGAACTTCTCATTATTAGTTTTGTTGTCATTTTCATGACATGCAA
This sequence comes from Smutsia gigantea, assembly GCA_032199065.1. Classification (NCBI taxonomy): domain Eukaryota; kingdom Metazoa; phylum Chordata; class Mammalia; order Pholidota; family Manidae; genus Smutsia; species Smutsia gigantea. Next base: position 202,396 of record JAVSCE010022783.1, on the reverse strand, counting down.
GCTCATGTCTGAATTTTCCTCTTTGGGCTATTATACTGTCTTGCCCATTAGGTAGCACTAATTAATCAGATCCACATTTGTGGGATCTGGACTCCTGTAGCAGTTCCCTCTGAACATGCTTTTCAGGGAATTTTGCTACCTTTTGCCTCAGTCCTTTCTTATGTAATTTTGACCAGAGGTCATGTGCACCACTTACCTGAGCAGATGACTCCTGCATCCTCCTTATGCCTGCAGTTGTGCCGCCCCCATCCATGTGAACTGCACTGCCAAACACGAGACTCTTTTCCATTACAGTTCATCTCATCCAGCCAGATGGACCCTGTTCCTTCCCCGAAATAAGCAGAACCCGTGGCATTAATGGCCTCTCCGCAGCCCAGCTGTCTGCACACCACGTGGGCATCTTTCAGGTCCCAGCTGTCATCACAGACGGTGCCCCAGGAGCCCTCATGATAGATCTCTACTCTCCCAGCACAACGACCGCCCCCATTCACCAGGCGAAGTTGACCACTGACTGGAAAGAGAAAATAAAATATTAATAAAATGCATTCCTAAGGATTGAGGTCATTTTCCTAGGTAGGTCACTGACTCACCTATGCAGCCAGCAGCACTTTCTTCTGAAATGGTGGAGCTTTTTGGGTCCGAAGATGATGAATTGCATGGGGATAGCGTGTGACTCTGGTTTCCTGCAAACACCAAATTGCTCAGTTGCACAAGATACAAAAGTTAGGGTGAGGAAGGGAAGTCAGATGGGGTGTTAGGTAGGTGAGCTGAGGACACAGACAGCTTTAGAGAGAGGAAGGTGGGTGGGTGGGTCAGCCAGGTACTCAGAAGGGCTGGCATGTGGTAAGCACTAGATATCTATGAGGTCTGTGAAAATTAAATTTACTTCCCCTCTAAAATGACAAACGAAGTTAACACTGCCACAAGTTCTCATTCTCCCTCGAAATGCATAATTCCTTTTTACTTTTGTTTTTTGTTCCTATAGGTACACCTGCTCTTCAGGAACATTGCCATGGGGGAGGCCCATCACTGGCTGCCCTTCGTCATCTTACCTGAGCAGATTACAGAGGCCACTTGCCCTGCAGAGCATAGCGCTGCACCCAGAAGTGTCACAGGACAATCTCCCATGTGCTGCTCAGTCCCAGTGCAGTGAAACATGTGCCTCCAGACCTGACCACTTCCTTTCCCAAAATGTGCTCCTCCTGGGGTAGAAAGGGCAACTCCACACTTAAGCTGCTGACAAAAAACGTGGGCATCTTCCATGTCCCAGTGAGAGTTGCATAGGGATCCCCAGGTCCCAAGTGTCTTAAGCTCCACTCTTCCCTCACATGGGGACTTGCCATTCACCAAGCGGACTTCTGTGTATCCTGAAATGAGAAAGGGCTTTTAAAAAGATGTCTGTGACTACCTAACCCTACCCTCTTTGTAGCATGGGGACAAGTTGAACAGGTTCTCTGGGCCTCACTTGAGCAGACTACTCCAACATCCCTGTTGTGGGTACAAGTCCCGTCTGGGCGTGGAGCTACTGGGCAGAGAGAAAGATGGGACTCGTGTCCTTCACACTGGAATTCTTCAGCCCAGATCTGTCCATTTCCTTCTCCAAAATGAGCTCCCCCCAGGATAGAGATGACGGTGCCACACTGTAATTCCCTGCACAGCACGCTGGCAGCTTCCAGGGAGAAGTCAGAATCACACACGGAGCCCCATGTGTCACCATGCTTCACTTCAACACGACCAGAGCAGGGAATGTCCCCTCCAACCAGTCTGGGTTCCCTGTGGGCTGACAAATAATAATATTTCAGTGGGAGATAACATGATTTCCAGATTTCCTTTCATGATAGAGGTGGAGAAGGGAGTGAAGTGACAAAGGGAAGTCAAGGTGTTCAATGATTTTACACACTCATTCCTCTTGGCTTTCTACTTAGAGTTAGAGTTGGGCTTAGCAAATTCTAGATCTCCCCATTCCCCAATGGACCAATTCATCTGAAAGAATTCTGGAACTTTGCCTCCTGGGACCAACCATTCCTGGAGGCATGATAACTCTTTCCTTGTGTGTGGATATTCTGCTCATATTATTTATAACATTGGAGACCACAGATAATGTGTATCCACTCTTTCTGTCTTTTATCCTATATTTGATCCTCTACCCACTACAGTCTGAGGTTGACCCCAACCTTTTTGAATGGTTCTTTGTAAAGTTTTTCAATATTCTTCCTGTTTTGAACACCAGACCTCTTCTTCTCTTTGATACCTGTTACACTTGATACATGAGACACCCTTTCTCCTGTTCTCTCCTCCCTCCTGCCTGATAATGCTTTATCAGAACCTTTCATGTATTCCCTGACCTCTCCTCAACTTTCTCATCTTCTCAAAGGACATCTTCTCTTAACTGCTGTTAAATATTCTCTCACCTATATGTTTCTCTTTAACTTTATATTCATAAATATATATACTTAGACATCTGGAACTTAAGGTGTTCAAAATTGACTGAATTATTGTACTGACAATTCTTTACTCAATTAATATTGAGTCAACTATTCACCATATTCTTACTCAATTAATGACATCCAGACCAAATTAGAATCACCTGAAATTAAACAACTTCTTTATCTCACCATAAATAATGGTAATAATATGATAGTGGTGAGCACTAAGTGAGCACCTATTTATATACATGGCATTTTACTAAGTATTTAACAAATGTGATTTCATTTAACCTTTACAATTGCCTATGGGGATAAGTATTAATATTTTTCCAATTTTACATGCAAGGAAGCTGAAATACAGACAAGGTAATAATTTGTTAGGATCACACAGCAGTTAGTGAAGGACCAGGATTTGAAGCCAAGCAGTATATTCCAGAGCCTAGAATCTTGACCCTCACGATACACTGCTCATGTGGAAAATCACCAAGGTCTATCAGTCCTCCAGCATATTTCTTCTCCATATTTATTGCTCTGCTTTAATGTAATTTCTCATCATATGTCATGTGAGACACTTGCAAAACTTCCTAAGTGGTCTCCTTGTTTCGAAACCCTCTTTCCAATAAGCCTATGCCATAACCACAAACATAGTATTGATATTCAAATATTTCTGTATGATTTCTTTGTCTTTGAGATAATTCAGTATTTCTCTATTATCTATACAATAGTTTATCCTTTCAACAGATACCGCCTCCATAACACAGGTAATGAAAACTCTTGAGTCCTTATTTTCTTCTTGTTGAATTTGAGCATGAAATTCCACTAAGATATCATTCACAAGTATTCATATGATCCCATTCCATTTGGGACCAGACCTAAACTTATAAATAAAGGCAGTTTCTTAGACTGAGACAAGTTCTTCTTTCTTATAAACACTTGCTCTCTCACCTAGATCCATCTCAAACAAAGTAAAACACAACCAGTGAAAAAACAAACCAAAAATAAATAAATAAAACAAAAACAATTTTCTCTTTCATGGTGAAAATTTGTCAAGCATGCGAAAATAAGTGTGTTCTACAGATATCCTCTTGTTTCCTTTGTCCTAAAATATTTGGGTCCAGGGTAAAGGAGAAACCCTTCTACTCAAAAATGACTTGGAGACTCCAACCTAAACCTTTATTTCATGAATCTGCTAGTAACACATTAATCTATACCATGAATTGACTTTCCTATATTATTTATTCTCTTTTATCCTATACTTGATCCTCTACCCACTACAGTCTGGGGTTGGCAGTACATGGTTAGAATATTGGAAATTTATCCCATTAAGAGATTTTTTTCCCCCTGCTAAACATCTGACTGCATTTTAACATAAAAGCCAATAACTGAATTTTTGTACCTGGATTTAGCTCCTTTACATTAAGCTTTCCCCTGGCCTAACTGACTCTGTATTAATTTATTTCTGTAGAAATGAAGAAGTGGAGAAGAAATATACAAAATAATTCATTATAATTATTTCCTTTTGTTTAGCTATAGGTAAAATATGCAACGATTTAAAGAAGCACTAATATATTTTCGTCATTTCTTCCCAGACCCTGAAGAAGCACAGATCATGCTAGTCTCAAAATTATTTCTCAAACCTTAGTAAAATACAGCACAACTCAAATGAATTGTTTGTTAAGTTCAGATGTCCTTTATAGCACACACAAATGTCACAAACAAAATGTCTGGGATTCAAAGTAATTTTGTGACCAAAATTTCTTAGCCCTCTTTCTGACTGGTTTGTTGAAACTGCACATTAGACATAAATTGCTGCTTTATCTTTCTAGTCTCCCTGCTTTATTGAGTTTTTCTGGCCCTTTTTAGCCAGAAAGCCTTCTGCTCTATGAAAGTCTAAGAATTTTATTTATTTATTTTTTATTCAAGTATCACTGATACACAATCTTCTGATCGTTTCACATAGACAATATTGTGGTTTCAACATTCACCCATATTATCAAGTCTTCACTCCCTCTATTACAGTCACTGTCTATCAGCGTAGTAAGATGTTATCGTGTCATTGAAAGTCTAAGAATTTAAATAGATTATGGAATTTGTAGTTTGAACTTTCCTTTCCTCCCAATTTATATTATTTCTGTTTTTTTTTCCTGGAAAACTTCTGAAGCATCAAGTAAATCAAGAAACGAAATAACAAATTCTATTTCTAGCAAAACAAAGAGAGAGCTAAAACCTAGGCTCCCAAATAAGTGGAAACTTCCACAAACTGCAGAAATATAGCAAAACAGTTTACAAAAGAAAGCAAAGTGCACACGTGGCAAATGGCAAACAAAAAAAGAGTTCTGTAAAGAAAGGGACCCTCTTTAAGTTGCAAACTTATAGTATTTGGGATTTCTATTATATGCAGCTGAATAGAATCCTAAGTAATTCACAATGTGTTACCATAAGTGAGGTACACTAGTAATAAAACTTAAATTTTGGATGTATTTGAATGGAATTGATGGACAGCATACACTAATGACTGACATGTTGAGTGTAAAGCTAATGAATCTTGTTACTCATGGTAAGATAGGTGGACTTGAAAAATGTCACCTTGAAAAGAAAGTCATGTGCTCACTGAAGGTGAAAAATTGGAGAACATGTTGAGAGAAGTACAGAAAAATGAAAAAAAAGTCAGAGTGTTGGCATGGTATGATTCTTCCTTTAGCTTTTAGCACTTAATAAAGAGAATGCAGAATAGAAGTTGCCAGACTGAAAGACGAAATGGAAGGAAAAATACCAACCATATAAGGTAGGCACCCTCTGCCTGCAGTTACTATATGTTACTAATTGAGAATCCTGTAAGTTGGAACTTGCAGGATTGAAAAAAAACAAAAATAGCAACCCTAAGTATCTTATCCTCCAAATTGAGGTTGTGATAAAACTGCAGCCATAGAAGAAAATAAAATTGATGCTCCACACACAAAGGAACCTAACAAGAAAGACAGGATTTAGGTCTTCCCTTCCCTCCCAAACCCATGGTTTCAAATGACCTCAGGGCAGCAGCCAATAAATGTTGAGAAAGAGGCAGCGTAGGTCAAAGTATGCAAATATATTCCTGACAGCAAGTTACTTTCACATGACACTGGATTAAAGCAAATCAACTAGAAAGCCACTAATTTGAAGAGAATGATTTTGCTGACCGTGAAGACAGCCAACATTGCCCAATGATTACTCATCTCTTAAAGCAACCAAGGGGCCCGAAGCCAATATTGGCAGAAAGTGAACTGTGGAAGTAGTGCAGCCCCCAGACAGGTTTGCTCTCCAAACGACACCCATGAAGAGCTGCCCCAAGAACAGCATGGGGCCCACGAAGGACCATGGACAGCAGACAGCTTCTCAGGAGTCAGAACTTGGTCTGTCAGACTGATTCACCAGGAACTCGCTCAGGTGTAGGGCAACTCAGCATTGTCATCCAGTAGGATCTGATGATTACTGCAGAAAAACAACTCTAGGTGTTTCTCATGACTGCAAAGCCTCCAAATCAGTCTTAAACTACTTACCTAGTTGACTTATTTTACCTGAGAAAAAAGTAAGCCGTATCTTCAGCCACTCTTATTTGGTTTTCTTTTAGCTGCTACTGAACTAATGCTAACTTACATAACATACAATTAGTAGGAAAACAGACAAAGCTTTCTGAATTTAGAAGGAAGTTATCAGGCACACAAGTATGCTCACACATGCTCAAACACACGCAAAGTCCCCCAAATGGTCATAAGGTGATATATAATTCGTAGTCAGTTTGTAGCATAATATGTAATCACAATAAATATTATGTGTACATAACACCACATAATATGACTAAGTTAAAGTCAAATATATCTCTCATCTCAAACGAGTAATCCTACCAGGCTTCTGTTAAAAATAAAACCCAATTCTATGATGAGGGCCAAGTGATGCACCTAGAACAAAATGATTCATAAGGGTTGAAAATAAAAGAATAGAAAATAAAGCAATAGTCATGATATTAATATCAGGCAAGTGTGATTCAGAACCAAAGTCATTCAACCATAAAAAGATGGAAACGTTTTAATACCAAAAAAAAAACAATTCACAGACCACATAGCAGTAATAGAAAGATCCACATCCCAGATTCATAGAGCATCAATTCATCAATTACATGATATAGCTACTGGTGCCCTCTGAGGAAAACCTATAAACTCAAATATTTATATTAGTAAGTAAGAAAAAAATCAAAATTAATTAAGCAACCAACTAAAGAAGTTGAGAGAAAAAAAGAAACTAAACCTTATGAAATCTGAAGTGAATTATAGAAGGAAGAATAAGTTATAATGAATTAGAAAACAAAGATAGTTTTAATCTCACAAATATAATTAGCATAAAATACTAGACAGAATCCACAAGCCTAGTCAACTCACAGTTCACTTTTGAGCTTTTAAAAGAGGCTGCAGTGAAATGCACAAAAATGTTCAGAAAGAAGAAAATTCTTCATAGTAAGATAGAGGGAACCTAAGGTGTTGCCACTTTGTGCAACACAGTTATTTTTTAAATCATTTGGTGATATTCCCATGAAAGACATATTTAAATTCTACCTCAAAAATATTAATCCTCCTCGATGAATCTTTTACATTTCCACGATTTAAAAATTACTCAAAAGCTAAGTGAATAACAAACCAGACAGCACTGTCTGTCCATGGTACAAAATGAATTATAAATTTATCTGAAACTTTCAGAATGGAATATTTTCTGGTTTCTTGACAGAGATCCAGTCATAGGGGCCAAAGTTTCTTATCAGTTTCAAGGATATTACTGGATATTTATGCTCTTGGAATTTGACTTCTTAACATGTTTATTGAAAGTCTTACCTGAGCAGGTAACCTTGGCTTCTTCATAGTGATCACAGGAAAGTCCACCCCATTGCCAGTTCTTGCAGTCCCAAAGAGAAGTTTCATTTCCATTACAGTTGCTTATAAACAGCCATGTGTTTGTTGCCTTAACTTTGGAGTAACTTTGATAGGATGTTTTGAGTGCAGACCCACATCCCAGCTGCCTGCAAACCACATCAGCTCCTTTCAGTCCCCAGCTTCTGTCACACACTTTCCCCACTAGTTTCTGAATTTCCACCTCTACTGTGCCAGCACAGCGGCTGCCTCCACCAATAAGTCTCAGCTCCAGATCTGATCCATCTGCAAAAGAAACATAAATGCAAGCCAAAGATACATGGGGAAGTTAGCTCCCACGGGATATTTTTTTATCTTGCTCCTTCCCAGATACTGAGACACTGGAAATTACAGCCTATCCATCTTCTGGCTTTTTGAACAGCCAGTATAGACCATGAGTTTGATTAGAAATGGGATTATAGCTTCAAGGTTAATAAAAAGTAGTAGGTGGTAGAAAAATATGAGCAAGTCAGATAGAAAAAGAAGATCTATAACATTTTATCTCTCAAGGCTCCAGGTAGATTTAGAATTCAAAGTGTGGTCCCCAACAGCAGTTTCAATAATTATTACAAAAAAGAGAGTCAAACAACCCTCTAAACTAGTCAAATAAAGAATGTGTTAAAGATTCCGCACAGCTGTAAAAGAATTCCCAACAAGGAAATGGATAGATAGTTCTATCTCTCACATCTCACACCTATTCCTATTCCTAAAGGACATAGGTAGGTCCTCCCTTCTCTGTTCTACTTTTTGTTTTGTTTTAACTTACCAGAACATGTCACACCAGCATCTTCATTATGATTGCAATAATGTTTTCCCCATTCATGGTGTCTACACTGCCAGAGAGTAGATTCATGTCCATGGCAAGAAACACTGTCAAGCCAAATGTGTCCCGTTCCCTCACTGGCATTAACTCGGCCAATGGAGGTGATGGCAGTCGGACATCCCAGTTGCTTACATGCCACGGTGGCATCATTACTATCCCAGCCATCATCACACACTGTCCCCCATTGTCCTTGGAATTTCACTTCTAATCGTCCTGAACAGTTAGTGACTCCATCTACCAGTCTGAGGTTCAGATCTGCTCCATCTGTAAGAGGGGCACAAAACAAGTCAGTGATAAACAACAAGAATAAGGGAACTCTAAATAGCTGTGCGTGAAATGAGGTGAAGAAAAAGGGAAGATGTAAGTAGAGACAGAGTAAACAGTAATGTACTACCACTGAATGTTATTAGATATGGAAGGAGCAGTGGGTCAGACAACACAGGACTTTTCAGTATAAAACACATGCACTATAGGGTTCTTAACAGGTGGTCCAGGGGCTGTTTGACCACCACATAGATTTTGTTGGAAAATTTTTTTCTGGCTAAATATATATTTGCATGTGTTTAGGTGACACCCACACACTCCAGTTTGCCTCAACACGCCGTTTGGCTTCTGACTGTATTACCTATCTTACTACCTGGTTTGTATGACATGCCTGGCCCCTTTGTGACCACTTCTTAGTTTTAAAAGCAAAGTAGAGAAAAAGGACCTCTCCATTATCACTTTCAGCTCCCCCGATCAATATTCCTCAGAGAACAGAGCTTGATTTTGAGTAATATCCCAAAATAAATAAATTGCTTTTCTCCTCTGGCAGTTTCAGTTTTGGTTAACACAATGCTGTTTATTGTGATTCCTCAGCATGTATAAAACACACTGAGAAGAAATGTGCTGAGGGCCCAGAAGATTTTGAGGGGTAAGGAAAATGGAAGGTACACACTGAGTTTTTTCTATCCCAAATCCCTTTCACTTCCCATCTTTTCTGTAGGAGTCCTATTTTGTGTGTGTGTGTGTGTGTGTGGTTCAGACTATAGATGTTGACACCTTGTTCAACAAGAAAAAAGACAATTCAAGAAATAGAAAAAGAGCCAGAATCTGATGATTTAAGTGCTTGAATCCAGCTATGCATGAAGCCAACTGTAGCCTGGATTTCCCAGTTTTCTGAGTCAGCAGTCTCTTATTATAAAATTAGTTTGAACTGAGTTTCCTTCTCTTCCAAAAAAATAAAAGAAAATTAAATAAAATATCTGATGACTACAGGGACATTTTTTTTACTCTAATTACATTTTCCTAAATGCTCCCTGGGGTTCAAGACAAGCTAAGTCCTCTTCAAACTAAGAATGCATGTGAAAAAGGAGAGTGGCACCTCTGCCCACACAAAGCCATTGTCCCTGTCACCTGAGCAAGCATGGGACATGGAAGTCCCAACACAGCCACAGTGCCTGCTCAGACCATGGCCCTAGCATAAATGAGGTTTTAATAGGAAACCCTCATATATATATATATATTTTTAATCATCTGATTCTGTGAACTTGAACTAACAGTTTGGGAAGGGCTGGGTTAATGTGGCTGAAAAAGAGACATGCAGGTAAATAAATGATAAGGGGCATGATTTACTTTTAACATTTATCCAGAAAATGCAATTTGCTAGTTAAGCCATTCCTTCCTTTTTTCTGTTTTCCTCTTTTTTTGTGTGGGGTGGTTGTAGGGATTGGTCTATACTCTAAACACCTCCTTCCAGCATCATGACTTGGATCTCAATTTCACTGTTCATCCTTTCCCCCTAACCTATTCATCTCCATTTCAGGTAAGGTTAAAAACTCCACAGGTACCAGAACTGGAATCTGAAATTAGGTAATAATAAGAGTTCAAACTTTTAAGACTCTGACCCCCTTTCTTTGTCCTCTTGTGGAGAACAGAACAGAGCCAGACCAAGCCTTACCTAAGCAAATCACTCCAGCGTCCTCAGCATGATCACAGTTATGCTTTCCCCATCCTTCGTGTTTGCAGTTCCAGAGAGCTGACTCATTTCCACTGCACACAAGATCATCAAACCAGATTGGTCCAGAACCTTCTCCAAAATTAGCTGAACTAGAGAAACTGACAGCACTTCCACATTCAAGTTGTTTACAAACCACAGAGGCATGATCTATGTTGAAGTTGTCATCACACACTGTTCCCCACTGTCCTTGGAATTTGACCTCTATTCTTCCTGAACACTGGTTTCCTCCATTTATTAGCCTTATCTCCAAATTGGATCCATCTACAGCATGGAAAAGACCAGAGTTCAGAAGTGATATTCATTCCGATTTTAGAAAATAGGTTCCTCTGGACACTTGAGATGTGATGCTGTCCTTAAAAATGTTTCCTCATTTTGGATGCTACCCTTATTCACATCTTGCAGAATATGAATCTTTTAAAACCAGCTAACAAGGAACTTTCATCTACATTTACTTACCAAGGAAAATGTTCTACAGATTAAAACTTACTTTGTTTTGTCTTGTTTTCTTGCATTACCAAATCAAAATAAACACTCTTTTATGTGGAAATAGATTTCACTCAAAGTAGTCATTTAAAAAACTAGAAAAAATAAAATTGGTCCATACAACAAACTAGTCAGTAACTGGTCATTCGTTGACCACTTAACATCTTCATCTTAATCTTTTTACAAACAGTTCAGAGCATGAATAACTGTCAAGTTGAATTTGAAATTAGAAAGCAGGAAAAAACAAAAAATAAAAATGCATAAGCATGCATAATAGCTTGCAAAAGCACCCCATGTACAGTAAATTATTAAAAATTGAGAAAAAATTAAAATAATTCATTTCTTACTCATTTATTATTTAAATCAAAGCTTTTTTTCCTCCCCAAAACATCTGGCACCATTTACAGCAAAGAACTTTTTTTTTTCATAAAGAAATTCTCTCTACACACTATTCCTTAGATTTTCTGAGGACTAAAATACCTGAGAAAAGGAGATTCGGGATGAAATTTTGTCACACTTGAAAAACAAAAACTGTTTGTGGCTGAACAAAATGTTTAGCAGCTGTTTTTTGAAAATACAATTCAATTTGAAAAGCTATAGACTCCAGAAAAAAACCTCCACTGAACAGTATTTTTCATTATGGACAATTAATAATAATAATAATAATAATAGCTTACAATCAAAATATGCATATGCTGCTCCAGGCATATCGCATATGCTATTTTTAGTCTCTACACCATTAAGCATTGTGTGCTATTACCACTATCCCTACATCACAGATAAGATAACTGAGGTAAATAATTGCCACAGGATCATACACCCAGAAAATCATATAGCCAGGATGTGAAAAAAAATAAAAGGCATACTAGAGCCAGAGTCTGTTCCCTTTACTATTATGCTATATGGCCCAGGGAATGAGATAATAATAAAATCTCCTAAGAGGTACAGACCCTTAAGATTGAGCATTAATTAGGTGGTAAATCTCAGAGAAGCAGACTCTGAAACTTCAGGAAACTAATGAGTCTTTGAGAGGCTATGCTTTCCTTTCTGTTATTCTGCACCAGTTGAAGATTTAGGTGTATAAACTTGAAAAAAACAATGATTAACCCCATCCTTAGGTATAAAAATTAAAACCCAGAGTTAAAAGTATTACATTGATGTCTGAGCTTAAATAGTCAACTCTGTAGATAGCATTATTACAGTAAGAGCCTGGAAAGATTTATTATAATTTTTAACCTGGCTGTAGATGTTTGATGTAGATGTTACTTTTTTTATTCCCTATTTTTTCCCTCATAAAGATTAACAATAAAAGATAAGAAGGAGGAAGAAGAGAAGGAAAGAGAAAGAGAACTGAGTTGTCAGGATAGTGAGAAACAGTGATCCATGAGGACTAACAATTTTTAAGACCTATTACATATCAGACAGTAGCTTTATGTGTATTATATCATTGAGTCCTCAGAAACCGAAGTTTAGAAAAATATGACATCTGGTTTAAAATAATAACATTAATGAGCAGCTGAGCTGGAATTCAGTCCAGTGTTTTTCTAGATACCAGCCTGTGTTGCTTCTAGTTCACAGTGATACCTGGGTAGAGATTAGTCCTTTCCAAAATCAGTGATGGAGAGATGGTCTTTTAAGAGAAAGGCTTGGAGGTGAGAAAGCTGCATAAAGGTCAGCGGAAGAAGCAAGGAGGAATGGGAAGCCCAGGCATCTGAATCGGGTCAAAAACATGACCCTGGGATTTGGCAGCAGAAAGGTGTGACACACAACTTTCTGAGTTTTTGCAAGGCCAACTGAGATAAAACTTATGAAATGTTTTATAAATGAAAACTATGATATTATTGAAATAAATACCATCATACACTGGAAAAAGCAATATTTTTCAAAATGGTCTTCCTCCAACAAAGGATTGGTGCTAGAAATATTTATTTCTCAATAGAATAAGTCATTTATCAATTAATGGACAAAAACATCATGATTTGTAGGTAAATGCATGAATGCATCGTGTTACTGGGAAATAGGACAAGGAATTAACTTAGATATTGTGATATTTTTATGTAGATAGAAGGTTATAGGAGGATTACTGAATATAAAATTGAAGCTAGCCACTTCCTTATTGATTATAGTGTTCATAATCTCTTGATTTCTTAAAAATATGAGTTTGGTCATGTGTTTTCTGACCAAACCTTTGCTAAACCTTTTAGCAAATGATTGGGTAATTTAATATATGGACTGGATTACTTAAAGAAAACAGGCTCCATTTTGTTTTTAACCCACCTCTATACTTTTTCCCACAAAGCATTTCATGTAGAGGCTTTGACTTATGCAAGTTTTACCTGAGCAGGTTACTCCAGCATCCTGTTGGTGAGTGCAGTTATGTTTTCCCCATCCTTCGTGTTTGCAGTCCCAGAGAGCTGATTCATTCCCCCGACAAGCAACGTGATCCATCCAAATGCGTCCAGTTCCTGCACTGAAATTAGCCCATCCAGTGGCTTTGATAGCAGTTGGACATCCTAGCTGCCTGCAGATCACAGCCACCTCTTCCATGTCCCAACCATTCGTACACACAGTTCCCCACTCCTCCTGGACCTTCACCTCCACTCTTCCAGCACACTTGTTTTCACCAGCCACTAGTCTCAGCTCCTTATCTGTTCCTCCTGCAACAGTGGGTAAAGGCAGCAATTGGTCAAGATCCAAAGAGCATGTAGAGAATTATTATTCTTTGGATTACTTATTTATTTTTCAAAGTCAGATTTGAGAAACATCCCTAGACCCAGTCATGGTACAATAAGAGAATGCTGTTTCATAGGAATGCAAATACAACTACCAATATCATGGGTTTCAAATTAAGCAATGGCATAAACCAGTAAAGCTAAGTAACACAGTACTATATGATATCTATTTTATGGCTGATATTCTTTTAAATGTCAGTTTATAGAATCTTCATGGGTAGTCTATTATTTAAATAAGATACTACAAATTTTTATAGGGATGAGCTATGTAAGTTTCTCCAAAATCCTAAGATGAATGGAAAGAAGGCTGATGGTGAGGACAAAAAGACCAGTTAGAAGGAATTTAACACCCATTTCACACATATACATAAAATACCATGAATTTTTAAAGTATTGGTTGAAGTCTGACTGAAACTTATCTACTTAAGTAGAAATTGAGATGGAGAATTTTTCCTGTAATCTTCTACCATAAAATAATCTCCTCTCCCCTGCCCCTCTTAAATATCTCAGGTACTGCTTTTTTATTATTTTAGCTAACATAAGAACCTGTGGTCCCATTAATATATATTTGGCCTCCCTCAATACATTTTTGGATAAATTTTGGCATTTGAATTTATTTAAGTGGACCTAAAATTCCCTTTCATCCCAATAATTCTGAGGCTTTTCCTCCTTTGTATTATTCCCTAGTTTTTAGTTAGACATTGTTTCAAATCTTTTAGTAAAATGAATTGTTTTCCTGTGAGACATTATTTTATTTTTTGCAAACTATGCTACTATTTTGTTCACTTTTTTGTGTCATGTGGTTAGGTTCTTATTTTGTGCTTTTAATATCTGATCCATTGAAACTGTGGAGCATGTTTTTAGATGGTATTTAGACTTTAGATAACTATTTGCTTTTCAGTGATTCTTGTCAGAAGAGTAAATTTGACAAATTACTCACCAAGAGAGCTAGTAATCAAACAGGCATTGAGGACAGAGACCACAGCAATAGTGAAGGGACTTAAGAGGACAAAACATCTTCTAACATCTGTGAAAAAAAGAAAGAGGGCTAAAGAATAGTCTTCCCAAAAAGAGACTGGAAAAAGCAGATGGTTTCAGAGGTTTGAGACTAGCAAAGAAGGTCAAACCAAGACAGAAAACCTTCATAGAAAAAACTCATATCCAGGACCATTTAGTTTCAATGAAATAGCTTTGAAAATAGGTAACCTAGCAGTGAGGAATTATAAGGAAGTTGAGATGGAAAAAGAATTGCCAGAGCAGACCTTAAAACCTGGGAAATTGAAAAAGCATCAGTGAAACTTGGAAGCAAGCAGTTGTCCTGCCAGCTCTGAGCAATAGTCACCCACCGCTGTTCCCATCTCCAAGTCTACTGATCCACATCGTTAGACAGTAAATTCCAAGCTGGGATAGATTACATCTATTATGTTCACCATTTCACCAGCACCCTGGCACTGTACTTGCTAAATAGTAGGTGAACAACACATTGATGGAATAAAGGGACAATGCTTATTTTTGAAACACCCAAATGTTGGATGCTATCTCCACCTATAGCATAAAACACTCCTTAAAACTTCTCTCTCTCATTTTTCCCCCTTACTCCAACCCAACACTAATTTAAAAGTAAAAATGCTATGGAAGACACACAAGAACACTCACTTAGGGATAAGTCACTGAACTGTGACTAGGGACTTATGCTTTCATGTGGCTTGTTATATACTTCAATATGAAAGCTTGGAAAGAAAGGACAGATGCTAAATGAGTTTAACACACCCATATAAATCATGAAGTAGATTTCAACACTCAAGGCTGTTATTCTAAATTTCCCATATTTGATCAATTTTCATCAACATTCATTCCTACATGTTCTATCTTTTCTAACAGTCATTATTTTCATAATACAGCTCAGTTAATTTCAGTTCCTTACTTAATTTCACCTCAGCAGTTTTATAAAATTGATGCCAAATATAATCCTTATGTTACATCAGTTTCAAATCTATGGCAGAGCAAAGGTGCTGCCAATGTGAACCTAACGCCCTTTTCCCATTCCTTACTCTCCAATGTCAGAAGAGTATTTGCTATTAAATCAGATCCACTGACTGTCAGAATAATGTTACATCTCCATTAAAGGGTTAATGTAGAATAAATGAGAAGATTTTACCAGCTGATGCAGAGTTTTCATGTAGCACCATTCTGAGTTTGCCTGTTCCGAAGTTGTATATAGTTCCTAGGGCTTCTTGTATTATTCCCTAGAAATGTTCTCTTAAAGAAGAAGACCACTAAGAATTCTAAAAAATCATCTCACTTCCACAAAAAAACTGGAAGGGTACATAACAGAGGTGGAGTCAATCAAAAAGGGGAAGTCATTAAAAGAGTGAGTTTCCCGTTCATACTCATGTTTTATTCAATATGGAACATGAAAAAACAAGAGGATATTGAGAAACATTCACTAGAGATTGACAAAAATTAAGGAGAAATATTAACTAGTATACTGTTGAATATTTTAACTTTCTGCCTTGTTTTGGGACTAATTTATCAGAAACAAACAAAAAAACCCCAGGTGTTATATAGTTAAATTATGTCAAAAAACTAAAGGAAAAACGGAAGACATAATTAAATAATTAATATTTCATCATGATAATCACGTTTTTAAATATAATTTATTTTGGTATCATTAATCTACAATTACATGTGCAATATTATAGTTATTAAACTACTCCTTCATCAGGTACCCCCTACCAACCCCATTGCAGTCACTGTCCATCAGCGTAGTGAGATGCTATAGAATCACTACTTCTCTTCTCTAAGTTGTACAGCCCTCCCCGTGCCCCCCCCCAACATTACATCTGCTAATCGTACTGCACCTTTTCCTCTCTTATCCCTCCCTTCCCACCCATCTTCCCCAGTCCCTTTCCCTTTGGTAACTATTAGTCCGTTCTTGGGTTCTGGGAGTCTGCTGCTGTTTTGTTCCTTCAGTTTTTTTTTTTCTTTGTTCTTATACTCTACATATGAGAGAAATCATTTGATACTTGTCTTTTTCGGCTTGGCTTATTTCACTGAGCATAATACCCTCTAGCTCCATCTATGTTCTTGCAAATGGCAGGACTTGTTTTCTTCTTATGGCTGAATAATATTCCATTGTGTATATGTACCACTTCTTCTTTATCCATTCATCTACTGATGGACACTTAGGTTGCTTCCATTTCTTGGCTATTGTAAATAGTGCTGCAATAAACATAGGGGTGCATCTGTCCTTTTCAAATTGGGCTGCTGCATTCTTAGGGTAAATTCCTAGGAGTGGAATTCCTGGGTCAAATGGTATTTCTATTTTGAGTTTTTTGAGGAACCTCCATACTGCTTTCCACAATGCTTGAACTAATTTGCAGTCCCACCAGCAGTGTAGGAGGGTTCCCTTTTCTCCACATCCTCGCCAACATTTGTTGTTGTTTGTGTTTTGGATGTTGGCCATCCTCACTGGTGTGAGGTGATATCTCATTGTGGTTTTAATCTGCATTTCTCTGATGATTAGTGATGTGGAGCATCTTTTCATGTGCCTGTTGGCCATCTGAATTTCTTCTTTAGAGAAGTGTCTATTCATGTCCTCCGCCCATTTCTTAATTGGATTATTGGCTTTTTGTTTGTTAAGGTGCGTGAGTTCTTTATGTATTTTGGATGTCAACCCTTTATCAGATACGTCATTTATGAATATATTCTCCCATACTGTAGGATGTCTTTTTGTTCTACTGATGGTGTCCTTTGCTGTACAGAAGCTTTTCAGCTTGATAGAGTCCCACTTGTTCATTTTTGCTTTTGTTTCCCTTGCCCGAGGAGATATGTTCATGAAGAAGTCGCTCATGTTTATGTCCAAGAGATTTTTGCCTATGTTTTTTCTAAGAGTTTTATGGTTTCATGACTTACATTCAGGTCTTTGATCCACCTTGAGTTTACCTTTGTGTATGGGGTTAGACAGTAGTCCATTTTCATTCTCTTACATGTAGCTGTCCAGTTTTTCCAACACCAGCTGCTGAAGAGGCTGTCATCTCCCCATTGTATATCCAAGGCTCCTTTATCAAATATTAATTGACTGTATATGTTTGGGTTAATGTTTGGATTTTCTATTCTGTTCCACTGGTCTGTGGGTCTGTTTTTGTGCCAATACCAAATTGTCTTGATTACTGTGGCTTTGTAGTACACCTTGAAGTCAGGGAGCATAATTCCCCCTGTTTTATTCCTCTTTCTCAGGATTGCTTTGGCTATTCGGGGTCTTTTGTGGTTCCATATGAATTTTAGAATTATTTGCTCCAGTTCATTGAAGAAATCTGTTGGTAGTTTGATAGGGATTGCGTTGAATCTGTATATTGCTTTAGGTAGTATAGGCACTTTGACAATATTTATTCTTCCTAGCCAAGAACATGGGATGCATTTCCATTTGTTAGTGTCCTCTTTAATTTCTCTTAGGAGTGTCTTGTAGTTTTCAGACTACAGGTCTTTCACTTCCTTCATTAGGTTTATTCCTAGGTATTTTATTCTTTTTGATGCAATTGTGAATGGAATTGTTTTTCTGATTTCTCTTTGTTAGTTCATCATTAGTGTATAGAAAGCAACAGATTTCTGTGTGTTAATTTTGTATCCTACAACTTTGCTGAATTCAGATATTAGTTCTAGTAGTTTTGGAGTAGAGTCTAGGGTTTTTTATATACAGTACCATGTCATCTGCAAATAGTTGCAATTTGACTTCTTCTTTACCAATCTGGATGCCTTGTATGTCTTTGTTTTGTCTGATTGCCGTGGCTAGGACCTCCAGTACTATGTTGAATAACAGCAGAGAGAGTGGGCATCCCTGTCTTGTTCCCGATCTTAGATGAAAAGCTTTCAGCTTTCGCTGTTAGGTATGATGTTAGCTGTGGGTTTGTCATATATGGCCTTTATGATGTTGAGGTACTTGCCGTCTATACCCATTTTGTTGAGAGTTTTAATCAGGAATGGATGCTGAATTTTGTCAAATGCTTTTCAGCATCTATGGAGATGATCATGTGGTTTTTGTTCTTCTTTTTGTTGATGTGGTGGATGATGTTGATGGATTTTCGAATGTTGTACCATCCTTGCATCCCTGGGATGAATCTTACTTGATCATGGTGTATGATCCTCTTGAAGTATTTTTTAATTCGGTTTGCTAATATTTTGTTGAGTATTTTTGCATCTACTTTCATCAGGGATATTGGTCTGTAATTTTCTTTTTTGGTGAGGTCTTTGCCCAGTTTTGGTATTAGAGTGATGCTGGCTTCATAGAATGAGTTTGGAAGTATTCCCTCCTCTTCTATTTTTTGGAAAACGTTAAGGAGAATGGGTGTTATTTCTTCTCTATATGTCTGGGAGAATTCAGAAGTGAATCCATCAGGTCCGGGGGTTTTGTTCTTGGGTAGTTTTTTTATTACTGCTTCAGTTTCGTTGCTGGTGATTGGTCTGTTTAGTTTTTCTCTTCTTGCTTGGTCAGTCTTGGGAAGTTGTATTTTTCTAAGAAGTTGTCCATTTCTTCTATGTTTTCCAGCTTGCTATCATGTAGATTCTCATAATATTCTCTTATTATTCTTTGTATTTCTGTGGGGTCCATCGTTATTTTTCCTTTCTCATTTCTGATTCTGTTTATGTGTGTAGATTCTCTTTATGATAATCACTTTTAATATTATTTCCATAATCAAATGTGTCTAATGACTAATTTGACTGTATAAAGCACTTTCATTTCTTTTCTAAAGGGATGCAAATTAGCAATAATATTAACCATAGCTATTGTAGATTCTAGAAATGGTGGAATAAAAATTTACAAGACATGAGTTTAACTCGATCAGATTCAAATAAGAGGAATACATTATGATAGCAATAATGAGCATAAGTTGAAAGCACATGGTGGGTAGAGAAGGAAGTGGTCATATTGACTGGGAGACAGGAATGAACAGTCAGAAAACTTTTTTGTAAGAAGATGCTTCAACTGTGTCCTAAGATTGAAGGACTTTGTTAAAGGGAAAAAAGCCTAAGGGATGAAGGCACAAGATAGTACATAAAAAAGAACACAGTATTGTAAAAACATGGAAATTTGATAGTTTGTTATGGCACAAATATTATCAGGTGTTAGTGGTGGGCCAGAATTGGGGAATTAAAGATGCAGCTCCAGTCTTCCAAGGAGATATTCACTACAATCCAGTCAACAAGGGCACACTGGTGTCTTTCCATGTCTGGAGCATGCCAAACCTCTTATATACATCACTCTTTTGGTGTGTATTGCCTCCCCACAACTAACTTTCACTAAGATAACTCTTACTAATACATATTTTATATCTCAGTTAAACACACTTCACAAGGAAAAATAACTAAACCTTATCTAATCCAGAAAATAGGCATCCATGGCAACCTGTACTTTGAAGGTTGTAACTCATACTTTTTGTTCATGTTACTTGCTAGTCTACATATACCAAAGAACGGAACTGGGTCATCTGTTTCAACAAGACATCCTACAGTCCCTGCCAAATTGTAGGCACTCAATAATACCTATTTTTTGTTATTGTAGTAAATATTGCTGATAACGTTATTGTTACAGAGGTAAACAAAGTTTACATGAAGAAGGACATTATTTGCCTTGCTAAAGAATTTAAATTTTATATTGCAGACATTTAATGACATTAAACAGTTTTAAAAATAGGAATATCAAGAAGATGTTTTGTGTTTTACATATTTTAACCTTGTGGCAGTATTGAGAGGCAGGAGTCGAAACGGAAATGAGAACAAGAATAAATGTAGTGAAAGTGGTAAAATGTTATTTCAGAAACCAACTAAAAGTATAAGAAGAGTCCAGTTGAAAAAATATTGTAGAAGAATGGAAGGAATAGTCCAGTGCAAAATTAAAAAGATAAAAACCTTAGAAAGCAGAAAATTTCTGCTTCTATTAAAAAACAAGGAAGTGTATGTACTTTCCTACATGAAACAACTGAAAAATAGACAAAAATATGTGAAACACTTTTTAAAACACTGAGTATCAGGCAACAAATGATAGTGATAAGAGATAAGAAAATAACAAATTGAGTCCCATGATTGCTCTAGTTAAATGTCTTGAGAGATTTCCAGGCAATGGAATAGGGAACACAGCCATGATCAGAAAAGCTGCTGAGTTGGGAAGAACACAAGCTGAGAATATAGGAGACCAAGGTGGCTAGAGTTCCTAGGAATGATTCCCATAGAGGGGAGAGCTTGGGGAGGCAGGAACAGGCAATGAGTTTATGTACTATATGTAAAGTGGTAAAATATCTTCTGAAGGTAGACTTTTATGAGCTAAGATTGTATCCTATAAACCTAAAGGAGCTACTAAAATAAAAAAACAAGGAGTTACAGCTAATAAGCCAACAAAGTAGATAAAGTGAAATTATATAAAATATTCCATCAATCCAAAGGAATCAATGAAGAGAAGAAAAAATAACAAAGAATGGATGAAGAAAATAGAAAATAAAGAGCCAAATAATAGATTTGAACCTAACTACATCTATATTTGCATAAAATGTAAACAAAGCACTCCCAATTAAAAGGCAGAAATTGGCACACTGGATTAAAAAGCAAAATTCAACCATATAATGCCTAAATAATATGAAAAAATAGGCTAAAAGTAAAAAAAAAAAAAAAAAAAAAGACCAGGCTAACATAATTAAAAGAAAGCCAGAGTGGCTGTAGTAAAAATCAGTGAGAGTGAACTTCGAAGAATGTTTCCAAGGATAAAGAAAGCCATTTCATAAGAGTAAATGGGTCCATTTATCAAGAGAACATATCAATCCTAAATGTTTATGAAATTAACATCAGTTTCAAAATCCATGAAGCAAAAACTTACAGAACTGCAAGGAAAAATATAAAATCCACATTTATAGGAGGAAAGTTCAATCTGTCACTCTCAATAAGTGATAGAACAAATAGGAAGAAAATCAGAATATAGTATAATTGAACAACACTTTCAATCAACTTAATATGATCAATATTTATAGAACATTTTATCCAATAACAACAGAGCATACATTTTTAAAGTACATACAGAGCATTTCTTAAGATAGAAAATATTTTTAGACATATAAAAGTCCTCAAAAAATTTAAAGTGATTTGAATCATACAAAATATTTTCTCTTACCACAATGGAATGAAATTAGAAATTAATAAGAAATATCTATGGAAAACCTCAAATATATGGAAACAAAATTACTCACTTAAAAAATCCAATGGTCAAAGAATAAATCAAAAAGGAAATTAGAAAATTAAGAATGAATGAAAATGAAAATATAACACATTAAAATTTACTGGATGTCATTAAAACAGTACTTTAGGAGAAATTTATAGCAATATACACCTATATTAGAAAAGAAGAAAGGTCTCAGAAAAGTGACTTCAGTTGCCACTTTAGTAAACAAGAAAAGAAAGAGAAAATTCAAAGTAGAAAAGTGAGTAGAAGATAGAGAATAAGGATCAAAACAGAAATCAATGAAATAAAAAACAGAAAAAGAGAAAAATAAAAGAAACCAAAACCTGATTCTTTGAAAATACAAATAAAATGAATAAAACTAAAGCCAGACTCGTCAGGAAAAAGAAAGACACGTTTGCTTTACTAATCTTCCCCCAGTGGAAATTGCGCTGTTGGCTTCACAGGTAGTTTCTAACAAATATTTAAGGGGAAAAAAATACCAATTCTAAATAAACATTTCCAGAGAAGAAAGAGTAGTGACTACTTTCCAACATGTTCTATGAGGCCAATATACCTTGATATACCTTGATATCAAAACAGAAAGACATTATAAGGAAAGAAAATTACATATGTATGCCCCACAAATGTATATGCAAAAATTTAAACAAAATGTTAGCAAATGAAATCCAACAACATATAAAAAAGATAAAATCATGACCAAGCAGGGTCTACTAAGAAATGTAAGGGTAGTTTAATATTCAAAAGTCTATTAACGCAACTCATTACATGAAAAGACTTAAAAGGAAAAATAATTCGATCAATACAATAGATGTAAAAAAGCCTTTCATAAAATGTGGCATCAATCCCCAACTAAGAACTCTCAATAAACTAGGTATGTAAATGGAAACTAAGAGAAACCTGTGACTAAAATCATATTTCATGTTGAAAGAGTGAATGCTTTCTCTCTAATAGTAAGTGTGACACAAGAATGTCCACCCCTGCCATTCTATTCAATATTTTAATAGAAATACTATCCAGTGCAATTAAGCAAGAGAAAGAAATGAAAGGCATCCATATTGAAAAGGGAGAAGTAATTGAGTTTTTTTAATATAATTTATTCTGGTATGATTACTCTACAATTACATGTGCAATATTATGGTTATTAAATTACCCCTTCATCAGGTCACCCCCCACCAACCCCATTACACTCCATTACACTCACTATCCATCAGCATAGTGAGATGCTACAGAATCACTACTTGTTTTCTCTGAGTTGTACAGCCCTCCCAGTGCCCCCTCAACATACGTCTGCTAATCATAATGCCCCTTTTTCCCTCTTATCCCTCCCTTCCAACCCATCTTCCCCAGTCCCTTTCCCTTTGGTAACTATTAGTCCGTTCTTGGGTTCTGTGAGTCTGCTGCTGTTTTGTTCCTTCAGTATTTTTTCTTTGTTCTTATACTCCACATATGAGTGAAATCATTTGATACTTGTCTTTTCAGCTTGGCTTATTTCACTGAGCATAATACCCTCTAGCTCCATCCATGTTGTTGCAAGTGGTAGGATTTGTTTTCTTCTTATGGCTGAATAATATTCCATTGTGTACATGTACCACATCTTCTTTATCCATTCATCTACTGATGGACACTTAGGTTGCTTCCATTTCTTGGCTATTGTAAATAGTGCTGCGATAAACATAGGGGTGCATCTGTCTTTTTCAAACTGGGCTGCTACAGTCTTAGGGTAAATTCCTAGGAGTGGAATTCCTGGGTCAAATGGTATTTCTATTTTGAGTTTTTTGAGGAACCTCCATACTGCTTTCCACAATGGTTGAAATAATTTGCAGTCCCACCAGCAGTGTAGGAGGGTTCCCTTTTCTCCACATCCTCGCCAACATTTGTTGTTGTTTGTGTTTTGGATGTTGGCCATCCTCACTGGTGTGAGGTGATATCTCATTGTGGTTTTAATCTGCATTTCTCTGATGATTAGCGATGTGGAGCATCTTTTCATGTGCCTGTTGGCCATCTGAATTTCTTCCTTAGAGAAGTGTCTATTCATGTCCTCTGCCCATTTCTCAATTGGATTATTTGCTTTTTGTTTGTTAAGGTGCATGAGTTCTTTATATATTTTGGATGTCAACCCTTTATCAGATACATCATTTATGAATATATTCTCCCATACTGTAGGATGTCTTTTTGTTCTACTGATGGTGTCCTTTGCTGTACAGAAGCTTTTCGGCTTGATATAGTCCCACTTGTTCATTTTTGCTTTTGTTTCCCTTGCCCGAGGAGATATATTCATGAAGAAGTAGCTCATGTTTATGTCCAAGAGATTTTTGCCTATGTTTTTTCTAAGAGTTTTATGATTTCATGACTTACATTCAGGTCTTTGATCCACCTTGAGTTTACCTTTGTGTATGGGGCTAGACAGTAGTCCAGTTTCATTCTCTTACATGTAGCTGTCCAGTTTTTCCAACACCAGCTGCTGAGGAGACTGTCATCTCCCCATTGTATATCCAAGGCTCCCTTATCAAATATTAATTGACTGTACATGTTTGGGCTAATGTTTGGGTTTTCTATTCTGTTCCACTGGTCTGTGGGTCTGTTTTTGTGCCAATACCAAATTGTCTTGATTACTGTGGCTTTGTACTAAAGCTTGAAGTAAGGGAGTGTAATTCCCCCTGTTTTATTCCTCCTTCTCAGGATTGCTTTGGCTATTCGGGGTCTTTTGTGATACCATATGAATTTTCGAATTATTTGTTCCAGTTCATTGAAGAAAGGTGCTGGTATTTTGATCAGGATTGCATTGAATCTGTAGACTGCTTTAGGTAGAATAGCCATTTTGACAATATTTATTCTTCCTAGCCAAGAACATGAGATGAGTTTCCATTTGTTAGTGTCCTCTTTAATTTCTCTTAGGAGTGTCTTGTAGTTTTCAGACTACAGGTCTTTCACTTCCTTCATTAGGTTTATTCCTAGGTATTTTATTCTTTTTGATGCAATTGTGAATGGAATTGTTTTTCTGATTTCTCTTTCTGTTAGTTCATCATTACTGTATAGGAAAGCAACAGATTTCTCTGTGTTAATTTTGTATCCTGCAAATTTGCTTAATTCAGATATTAGTTCTAGTAGTTTTGGAGTGGAGTCTTTAGGGTTTTTTATGTACAATATCACGTCATCAGCAAATAGTGACAATTTGACTTCTTCTTTACCAATCTGGATGCCTTGTATGCCTTTGTTTTGTGATTGCCGTGGCTAGGACCTCCAGTACTATGTTGAATAACAGTGGAGAGAGTGGGCATCCCTGTCTTGTTCCCGATCTTAGATGAAAAGCTTTTAGCTTCTCGCCATTAAGTATGATGTTAGCTGTGGGTTTGTCATATATGGCCTTATGATGTTCAGGTTCTTGCCATCTATACCCATTTTGTTTAGAGTTTCAATCATGAATGGATGCTGAATTTTGTCAAATGCTTTTTCAGCATCTATGGAGATGATCATGTGGTTTTTGTTCTTCTTTTTATTGATATGGTGGATGATGTTGATGGATTTTCGAATGTTGTACCATCCTTGCATCCGTGGGATGAATCCCACGTGATCATGGTGTATGATCCTCTTGATGTATTTTTGAATTCGGTTTGCTAATATTGTGTTGAGTATTTTTGCATCCACGTTCATCAGGGATATTGGCCTGTAGTATTCTTTTCTGGTGTGGTCTTTGCCCGGTTTTGGTATTAGAGTGATGCTGGCTTCATAAAATGAGTTTGGAAGTGTTCCCTTCTCTTCCATTTTTTGGAAAATTTTAAGGAGAATGGGTGTTATTTCTTCTCTATATATCTGGTAGAATTCAGAGGTGAATCCATCTGGTCCGGGGGTTTTGTTCTTGGGTAATTTTTTGATTACCACTTCAATTTCATTACTGGTGATTGGTCTGTTTAGTTTTTCTTTTTCTTGTTTGTTCAGTTTTGGAAGGTTGTATTTTTCTAAGAAGTTGTCCATTTCTTCTAGGTTTTCCAGCTTGCTAGCATATAGATTCTCATAGTATTCCCTTATAATTCTTTGTATTTCTGTGGGATCCGTCATGATTTTTCCTTTCTCATTTCTGATTCTGTTTATGTGTGTAGATTCTCTTTTTCTCTTAATGAGTTTCACTAGGGGTTTATCTATTTTGTTTATTTTTTCAAAGAACCACCTCTTGGTTTCATTGATTTTTTTCTACTGTTTTGTTCTTCTCAATTTTATTTATTTCTTCTCTGACCTTTATTATATCCCTCCTTCTGGTGACTTTGGGTCTCATTTGTTCTTCTTTTTCCAATTTCAGTAATTGTGTCTTTAGACTATTCATTTGGGAATGTTCTTCTTTCTTTAGATAGTCCTGGATTGCAATATACTTTCCTCTTAGAACTGCCTTTGCTGCGTCCCACAGAAGTTTTGAATTTGTGTTGTTCTTGTGAGTAGTCTCCACATACTCTTTGATTTCTGTTTTGATTTGGTCATTGACCCATTGATTAATTAGGAGAATGTTGTTAAGTCTCCTTGTATTTGGGAGCCTTTTTTTTCTTTCTAAAATTTAATTCTAGTTTAATACCTTTATGATCTGAGAAGTTGGTTGGTAGAATTTCAATATTTTCGACTTTACTGAGGTTATTTTTGTGGCCTAGTATGTGGTCTATTCTGGAAAATGTTCCATGTGCACTTGAGAAGAATGTGTATCCTGTTGTTTTTGGGTGTAGAGTTCTGTAGATGTCTGTTAGGTCCATGTGTTCTAGTGTGTTGTTCAGTCCCTCTGTGTCTTTACTTATTTTCTGTCTGGTTGATCTGTCCTTTGGAGTGAGTGGTGTGTTGAAGTTACCTAAAATGAATGCATTGCTGTCTATTTCCTCCTTTAATTCTGTTAGTATTTTTTTCACATTTGCCGGCGCTCCTGTGTTGGATGCATATATATTTATAATGGTTATATCTTGTTGTTGGACTGACCCCTTTATCATTATGTAATGTCCTTGTTTATCTCTTGCAACTTTCTTCGTTTTGAAGTCTATTTTGTCTGATACAAGTACTGCTACGCCTGCTTTTCTCTCCTTGTTGTTTGCATGAAATATCTTTTTTCCATCCCTTCACTTTTAGTCTTGGGATATCTTTGCGTTTGAGGTGAGTTTCTTGTAGGCAGCATATAGATGGGTCTTGCTTTTTTATCCATTCTATTCCTCTGTGTCTTTTGATTGGTGCATTCAGTCCATTTACATTTGGGGTGGTTATCGATAGATATGTACTTATTGCCATTGCTGGCTTTAGATTTGTGTTTACCAAAGGTTCAGGGGTTGCTTCTTAACTATCTAACAATCTAACTTAACTTTCTTGTTATGTTATTGTAAACACAGTCTGATGTTTCTTTATTTCTCTCCCATCTTATTCTTCCTCCTCCATTCTTTATATACTAGGTGTTTTATTCTTTGCCTTTAGTTAGTATTTGGATGGTCTGCTTTCTTTGCTATGATTTTATTTTCTCCGATGACAGCTTTTTAGCCTTAGGAGTGCTTCCCTCTAGAGCAGTTCCTTTAAGATGCCCTGTAGAGGTGGTGTATGGGAGGCAAATACTCTCTGCTTTTGCTTGTCTCTAAATTGTTTAATCCCTCCATCATATTTAAATGATAATCGTGCTGGATACAGTATTCTTGGTTCGAGGCCCTTCTGTTTCATTGTGTTAAATATATCATGCCATTCTCTTCTAGCTTCTAAGGTTTCTGCTGAGAAGTCTGATGTTAGTCTGATGGGTTTTCTTTTGAACTTGATCTTTTTTCTTTCTCTAGCTGCCTTTAATACTCTGTCTTTATCTTTGATCTTTGCCATCTTAATTATTATTGCCTTGGTGTTGTCTTCCTTGGGTCCCTTGTGTTGGGAGATCTGTGGGCTTCCGTGGACTTCGGGACTATTTCCTTCCCAAGCATGGGGAAGTTTTCAGCTATTATTTCTTCAAAGACACTTTCTACCCCTTTTCTCTCTCTTCTTCCTCTGGTATTCCTATAATGTGAATATTGTTCCATTTGGATTGGTCACACAGTTCTCTTAATATTCTTTCATTCCTAGAAATCCTTTTATCTCTCTGTGCCTCAGCTTCTCTGTATTCCTGTTCTCTGATTTCTATTCCATTAACAGTCTCTTGCATCTCATCCAGTCTGCTGTTAAGCCCGTCGATCACTTGTCTGATTTCTGCATTGTCTTTCCTCACTTCCCTCACTTCCTCCCTCAGTTCTTGCACATTTCTTTGTAGGTCCATCAGCATGGTTATGACTTTTATTCTCAATTATTTTTCAGGAAGACTGTGCATTTTCATCCCATCAGGCTCCCTCTCTGGGGTTGTCTCGTTGATTTTAGTCTGGACCATATTCCTCTGTCTGTTTCATGGCTATAGAAGTGGTCTCTGGTAGTTGCCATGTATGTCAGCTGGGCTCTTTAAGACTTTAAAAAGAGAAAAGAAAACAAAGAAAAAATAGAAAAGAAAAACAAAAAACAAAACAACAACAACAAAAACAAAAAACAAAATAAAAAAAACGCCCACTCTGAGTAGATTCTGTGGGCATGCTGTAGGTGGAGCTGTTGCCCCACTATTCCCCACCTGTGGCCATGCCACTCCGCAGGGCCCTTTATAGCTCTGGCCTGGGTGGGAACGAATGGGAGGCTGTTGATCTCAGTGAGAACTGTAAGTGCAGCCACCCTTTACCAGTTGCCAGCTAAGGGTTCTGAAACTCCCCAGGACTCCCAGCCCACTGGTTTGAGTGTGCCGGGGCAATCCAGCTCCTCTGCTGGGCTCCTGTGTCTTTAAGACCGCTTAAGAAAGCACGCGCTTTTCTTTTTTCTTTTTTTTCCCTTCCCGGGAGCCGGCTGTAAGCACCTTGGCATGTTCCCCGCTCACATCCTGCACCCTCTGTCTCTCCAATCTCTGCTACATGGCACAATGTGTGTTAGCACTCCCCTCACAGATCACTGGGGCTGGTTATTTTGCGGGGTGTACTTCCAGTCCCTTCTGGCTCTGAATCCTGTCCTCCCGCCGGTGCACTTGGGTGGGTGAGTGCTCGGGTCCCGCCGGGTCATGGCTCCGTATCTTACCCGCCTCTTGGGGTGCCAAGTCCTCTCGGGTGTAGCTGCACACTGTGCACTTTCCTGTGTATTCTGGTCTCTCTTTTAGGAATAGTTGTATTTGCTGTATTTTCGTAGATAAATATAATGTTGGGAGGAGATTTCTGCTGTCCTGCTCACGCCGCCATCTTCCCGTAAGTCTTCCAGTAATTCAGTTTTATTTGCAGAGGACGTCTGTGTAGGATATCTGATAGAATCTACAAATAACCCACTAGTACTAATAACTGAGTTTAGCAAGGTTGCAAGATACAAGATCAACCTACAAAAACCAAGCAACAAAAAACAAAAGATTGGAATTGAAAAAATCAATTCCACTTGTAATAGATCAAAACTACAAAATATTTAGAGATAAACCTGACCAAAAATGTGAAAGTCCTACACTAAACTACACAGTACTGCTGAGAGAAATTAAAGATTTAAATAATTTGAGAGACATACTATGTTCTTGGGTTAAACATTGTTGTTAAGATGTCAGTGCTCCCCAAATTGATTTATAAATTTAATACAACCAAAATCAATATCCCAGTAGGCATTTTTGATAGAAAATGGAAAATTGATTTTAACATTAATGTGGAAGTTGGGGAAGGAAGTAAAACATGAAGAAGACAAGGAATGACTCTAGAGCATCTTACTGTGCTGATAGACAGTGACTGCAATGGGGTGGGGAGGGACTTGATAATATGGGTGAATGTGAAACCACAATGTTATTTATGTGAAACCTTCATAGACTGCATATTGATGATACCTTAATTTTAAAAAATTTTATGTGAAAGTGCAAAGGGTCTAGACTAGCCAAACAAGTTTGAAAATGATGACAAAGCTGGAGGATTAACATAAGCCTATTTCAAGATTTTTAAAATAAAGTTACCATAATGAAGGCAATGTTGTGTTAACATAATCAGCATATATGGATGACTGATTTTTGTTGAAGTATATAATATTTTCCACAAATGGTGCTGGAACAATTGGCTATCCATGTACATTAAAATGAATTTAAATTCTTATACCATATATAAAAATTAACTAAAAATGGATCACAGATGTAAATCTAAAACCTAAAACTACAAAACATTTAAAATAAAACAAAATCTTCATAACGTTGGTTTTAATGAATATTTCCTAGATACAATACCAAAAGTTTGAGTCTTAAAACAACAAATTGATATATAGGACATTATCAAAATTTAAAAGTTCTGTTCTTCAAAAGTCACAAAAGAATGAAAGACAAGCCATAAACATGAAAAAATACTTGAAATCATGCATATGATGGAGGATTTTTATTCAGTCCTAGATGTCCAAGATGGTGGTATAGGAGGAAACTGAACTCACTTCCTCTTACAAAAACACCAACCAAAACTATGCCTATGCATAGAACAATTCCTCCTGAAGAAGAACTGAGGGATGAATGAACAACTCCTGCACAAAAAAGGATGGAGAGACCACATAAAGAATGGCAGGAGAGAGATGGTGATACAGAAATGAGGAGAGTACCACTCCTGGTGCTAGGAACTGTCGTGGGGGGCATATCTCTGAGGGACCCATGTGCAGATTTGCCTGCCTTGGGGAAGAAAAAAAAAGTGGTTCCAAGAACAACTAGAACATATGTGAAGGAAGCCCTATTACTAACACAGAACTGTCTACCAGATGGTTGGGAACTACTGGAGTCAGAGGAGCTGGTGAATGCCATCGTTTGTGTTCTCATTCCACCTTGATAGTGTGATTGGGAGCAATGTCCAGGCATCTTAATTGGCTTGCTGCCTCAGTGAGCTCTGGTCTCCTACCTGACACATGCTCCTCATATCCCCCCAGTGCAGACCCCCTTCCTGCACCTGATTGCACTCATCTGACCTCTAGGGGTCTTACCAAGGTAGCACCAGTACAGCACACACCAGGATATGCCCAACCTATGCTCACTTTGGCTTCAGCAATCAGAAAACAATTAATAAAAATGGCAATAAATACATATCTATCAATAATTATTCTAAACGTCTAAATGCCCCAACCAAAAGACATAGGATGATTGGATTAAAAAAAACAAACAAGACCCAGCTATATGCTGCCTATAGGAGACTCACTTCAGATCTAAAGACACATAGACTGAAGAGATGGGAAAAGATATTCCATTCAAATGGAAATTTTAAAAATCTGGGATAGCAATACTTATGTCACACAAAATAGACTTTAAAACAAAGACTGTAACAAGAGACAAAGAAAATCTGTGCATTCAACAGAGAATCACCTAAATACATAGAGCAAATATAAACAGACATAAACAGAGAAATTGATAGAGTAATATAATAATAGTAGATAACTTTAACAGCCCACTTACGTCAACGGGTAGATCATCCAGACAGAAAATCAATAAGGAAACAGTGGCTTTAATGACACATTAAACCAAATGGACTTAATAGATATATATTGAATGTTCCCTCAAAAACAGCAGAATACATATTCTCTTCAAGGGCACATAGAGCTTTCTTCAGGACAGATCACATGTTAAGCCATAAAACAAGTCTCAATAAATTCAAGAGGCTTGAAATCATATCAATAATCTTTTCTGACCACAGATGTATGAAACTAGAAATCAATTACAATAAAAAAACTGAAAAATATACAAACACATGGAGTCCAAACACCATGCCACCAAACAACCAATGAGTCAATGAAGAAATCAAAGAAGAAGTAAGAAAAAAATACCTGGAGAGAACTGAAAACAGAAACACAACAGGTCAAAATCTTTGGGACACAACAAAAGCATTTCTAAGAGGGAAGTTTATAGTGATACAGGCCTACATCAGGAAACAAGAAACTTCTCAATAAGCAATCTAACATTATAAGTAAACGAAGTAGATAAAGAACAAACAAAGCCCAAAGTTAGTAGAGAGAAGAGCAGAAATAAATGAAATAGAGACCAAAAAAATCGATGAAAACAGAAGATGGTTCTTTGAAAAGATAAACAAAACTGATAAACCAGCCAGATTCATCAACCAAAAAAAAGGACTCAAATAAATAAAATCAGAAACGAAAGAGAAATTGTTAAAATTATCACCACAGAAACAAAAAGGATTATGAGAGACTACTATAAAATATTATATGCAATGAATTGGACAATCTAAAATAAATGGATAAATTTCTAGAAACATATAATCTTCAAAGACTAAACCAGGAAGAAATAGAATGTCTGAACAGACTGATTACTAGTAATAAAATTGAATCAGTAATAAAAAAAAACACCCAAAAAACAAAATTCCAGAACCAGATGGCTTCACAGGTGAATTTTACCAAACATTTGAAGAAGAGTTAATGTATCCTTCTCAAACTATTCCAAAAAATAGAAGAGGAAGGAATGCTTCCAAATTCATTTTACAAGAGCAGCATTATTCTGATACCAAAACCAAAGACACTAAAAAACAAGAAAACTATAGACCCATATTCCTGATGTACATAGATGCAAAAATCCTCAACAAAATATTAGCAAACTGAGTTAAAAAATACATTAAAAGGATTATTCAATATTAACAAGTGGAATTTATTCCAGAGATGCAAAGGTGGTTCAACACCTGCAAATCAAACAATGTGATACACTACATTAACAAAAGGAAGGATATAAATTATATTATCATCTCAATAGATGCAGAAAAAGCATTTGACAAAATTCAACATTCATTCATGGTAAAAACTTTCAACAAAGTGGGTATAGGGGGAACATACCTCAACTTAATACAGACCATATGAAACAAACCCACAGCTAGCTTCATACTCAATGATAAAAATATGACAGATTTTCCTCTAAGATCAGGAACAAGATTCTCACCATCTTTATTCAACACAGTACTGGAAGTCTCAGCCACAACAATCAGACAAGAAAAAGAAATAAAAAGCATCCAAACTGGTAAGAAAGAAGTAAAATTGTCCTATTTGCAGGTGATATGATACTGTTCATAGAAAACCTTAAAGACCCCACAAACCACTATTAGAGCTGAATAAATTAATTCAGTAGAGATGCAGGATACAAAATCAATATACAGAAATCTGTTGCATTTTTATATACTAATAATGAACTAGTAGAAATAGAAATTAAGAAAATAATCATATTTATAATTGCATCAAAAAAATACCCAGGAATAAATTTAACTAAGGAGTTGAAAGATCTGTACTATGAAAAGTAGACATTGACAAAACAAGACACTGATGAAGTAAATTGAAGGTGACACAAATAAATGGAAAGATACACTATGCTCGTGGATTTGAAGAATTAATATTGTTAAAATGTCCATACTACCCAAAGAAATCTACAGATTCAATGAATGTAACCCCTATCAATATACCAATGGCATTTTCACAGAACTAGAAAAAATAACCCTAAAAGTTGTATGTAACCATAAAAGAACTTGAATAGCTAAAACAATCTTGAGAAAGAACAAAGCTGGAGTTATCATGCTCCCTGATTTCAAACTATACTACAAAGCTGTGGTACTCAAAACCATATGGTGCTGGCATATAAACAGACACATGGATCAATGGTACAGAATAGAAAGCCCAGAAATAAAAACATACTGTATATGTCAATTAATATATGACAAAAGAGGCAAGAATATACAACGAGGAAGACAGACTCTTCAATCACTGGTGTTGGGAAAACTAGACAACTACATGCAAAAGAACAAAACTGGACCATTTTCTTACACCATAAATATAAATAAACTGTAAGTGGATTAAAGACCTAAATGTATGACCCAAAACCATAAAACTTCTAAAAGAAAACATTGGCAGTAAACTCCTGGACATCAGCCTTAGCAATTTTTTTTCTGGACATATCTTCCCAAAGGATGCAAAAGTAAAAACAAATAAGCGGGATTACATAAAACTAAGAAACTTTTACTCAGTGAAAAAAACCCTCAATAAAATGGAAAGACAACCTACTGAATGGGAGAATATATTTGAAAATGATATATCTGATAAGGGATTAATATCCAAATTATATAAAGAACTCATACAAGTCAACACTACAAAAAACAATAATCTGTTAAAAAATGGGAAGAGACCTGAATAGATATTTTCCAAAGTTGGCCAACAGACACATGAAAATATGCTCAGTTCAGTATCACTAATCATCAGGGAAATGCAAATCAAAACCACAGTGACCTATTACCTCACATGTGTCAAGTGGCTATTATCACCAAGGCAAAAAATAACAAATGCTGTCCAGGATGTGAGGAAAAGGGAACCCTTATACAATGTTGGTGGGAATCAAATCTTTCAGCTACTATGGAAAACAGTATGGAGGTTCCTCAGAAGGTTAAAATAGAAATGCTATGCAATGCAATAATTCCATTTCTGGGAATTTACCTGAAGGAAGCAAAAACACTAATTCAAAAGGATATATGCACCTTGCATTTGTTGCCACGCTATTTACAATAGCTAAGATATAAAATTAACCTGAGTGTCCATTGATGGATGAATGAGTAAAGAAGGTGTGGTACATATATACACAATGGAATACCACTCAGCCATACAAAATGAAATCTTGCCATCTGTGACAAAATGGATGGACCTAGAAGGTATTATGCTAAGTGAAATAAGTGAGACAGAGAAAGACAATATATGATTTCACTTATATGTGGA
The DNA here is from genome assembly GCA_032199065.1 of Smutsia gigantea. Classification (NCBI taxonomy): domain Eukaryota; kingdom Metazoa; phylum Chordata; class Mammalia; order Pholidota; family Manidae; genus Smutsia; species Smutsia gigantea. The sequence goes on along the minus strand of JAVSCE010022783.1, from coordinate 168,043 downwards.
ATCTAAAAACTAAAACAAAGGAACGAACAAAGCAGATGCAAGCTCATAAATTCAGAGAACAAAGTAGTGGTTTTTATGGGCTGGTTTGGGAGAGGGGCAAAATATATGAAGGGGATATACCAATTATGAAATAGATATATAACAGTGATAAAAAGTACAGTGCAGGGAATATAGTCAATGATAATTGGAATTATTTTGTATGGTGACAGATGGTAACTACACTTATTGTACTAAGCACTTCAAAATGTATAAAATTGATGAATTACTACATTTTACTCTAGAAACAAATAAAACATTGTGTACTATTTTTCAATAAAAACTTGTATTCAAAATTTATAAAGAACCTACGACTTCTGGGAAGATGGCAGCGTGAGCAGGGTGGCAGAAATATCTTCCCAAAACTATATTTATCTACAAAAATACAGCAAATACGACTATTCCTAAAAGAGAGACCAGAATACAGAGGAGAGCACACAGCGTGCAGCTACACCCGAGAGGACTTGGCACCGCATGAGACGGGTAAGATACGGAGCCCCGACCCGGCAGCAGGAGAGGATTCAGAGCCAGGAGGGAGTTGAAGAGCAGGCCCACGAAATAACCAGCCTTGGTGGTCTGCACAGGGAGCGCTGACACACATCACGTGGTGCATCGGGCATTGGAGAGGCAGAAGGTGCAGGTTTGAGCTGGGAACGTGCCGGATCTGTGCAGCCAGCACCCCGGGACAAGAGAAAAGAGTACACGGTTTGTAGTGGTCTTGGGGAGGCGTGGGGCCCAGCGAGGGAACACCATCGACCTGGCACGCTCAGCTCAGCGGGCTGGGAGTCCTGAGGAACTTCGGAGACCTTGGCTGGTGACTGAGAAAAGGTAGCAGCCACACTAAAACTTTATACAGAGAACAACAGCCTCCCATTCGTTCCCACCCCGGCCAGAGCTACAAAGAGCAGCACGGCCGTAGCTGTGCAACAGTGGAGCAACAGCCATACCTACAGCACCCTTACAGAATCCACTCCACGTGGGCGTTTTTTTCCCTTTCTTTTTTCTTTCTTTTTTTTCTTCTTTCTCCCTTTTCTTTCTCTTCCTTCTTTTTTTGCTTGTTTTTTTTTTAAGTCTCAAAGAGCCCAGCTGACATACGTGGCACCTACCAGCGACCACTACTATCAACATGAAAAGACATGAATATTGTTCAGACAAAAATCAACCAGACCCAGACAACTCCTGAGAAGGAACCTGAAGGGATGGAAATGCATAATCTTCCTGAAAAAGAATTCAGAATAAAAGTCATAACCATGCTGATGGATCTACAGAGGAATATGCAAGAGCTAAGGGAGGAAGTGAGGGAAGTCAGGAAGGACAATGCAGAAATGAGACAAGCCATCGACGGGCTCAGCAGCAGACTGGACGACATGCAAGAGACTGTTAATGCAATAGAAATCAGAGAACAGGAACACAGAGCAACTGAGGCAGAGAGAGATAAAAAGATCACTAGTAATAAAAGAATATTAAGAGAACTGTGTGACCAATCCAAATGGAACAATATTCGCATTATAGGAGTACCAGAGGAAGAAGAGAGAGAAAAAGGGATGGAAAGTATCTTTGAAGATATAATTGCTGAAAACTTCCCCATGCTGGGGAAGGAAATAGTCTCACAGTCCATGGAAGCCCACAGATCTCGTAACACAAGGGACCCCAGGAAGACAACACCAAGACACATAATAATTAAAATGGCAAAGATCAAAGATAAGGACAGAGTATTAAAGGCAGCTAGAGAAAGAAAAAAGATCAAGTTCAAAAGAAAACCCATCAGACTAACATCAGACTTCTAAACAGAAACCTTACAGGCTAGAGGAGAATGGCATGATATATTTAACACAATGAAACAGAAGGGCCTCGAACCAAGAATACTGTATCCAGCACGATTATCATTTAAATATGATGGAGGGATTAAACAATTTAGAGACAAGCAGAAGCCGAGAGAATTTGCCTCCCATAAACCACCTCTACAGGATATCTTAAAGGAACTGCTCTAGAGGGAAGCACTCCTAAGGCTAAAAAGCTGTCATCAGAGAAAATAAAATCATAGCAAAGAAAGCAGACCATCCAAATACTAACTAAAGGCAAAGAATAAAACATCTAGTATATAAAGAATGGAGGAGGAAGAATAAGAAGGGAGAGAAATAAAGAAACATCAGACTGTGTTTACAATAACATAACAAGAAAGTTAAGTTAGATTGTTAGATAGTTAAGAAGCAACCCCTGAACCTTTGGTAAACACAAATCTAAAGCCAGCAATGGCAATAAGTACATATCTATCGATAATCACCCTAAATGTAATTGGACTGAATGCACCAATCAAAAGACACCGAGTAACAGAATGGATAAAAAAGCAAGACCCATCTATATGCTACCTACAAGAAACTCACCTCAAACGCAAAGATATCCCCAGACTAAAAGTGAAGGGATAGAAAAAGATATTTCATGCAAACAACAAGGAGAAAAAAGCAGGTGCTGCAGTACTTGTATCAGACAAATTAGACTTCAAAACGAAGAAAGTAGCAAGAGATAAAGAAGGATATTAAATAATGATAAAGGAGTCAATCCAACAAGAAGTTATAACCATGATAAATATATATGCACGCAACACAGGAGCGCCAGCATATGTGAAACAAATACTAAGAGAATTAAAGGAGGAAATAGACAGCAATGCATTCATCTTAGGAGACTTCAACACACCACTCACTCCAAAGGACAGATCAACCAGACAGAAAATAAGTAAAGACACAGAGGCACTGAACAACACACTAGAACACATGGACCTAACAGACATCTACAGAACTCTACACCCAAAAACAACAGGATACACATTCTTCTCAAGTGCACATGGAACATTTTCCAAAATAGACCACATACTAGGCCACAAAAATAACCTCAGTAAAGTCGAAAATATTGAAATTCTACCAACCAACATCTCAGATCATAAAGGTATTAAACTAGAATTAAATTTTAGAAAGAAAACAAAAAGTTTCACAAACACATGGAGACTTAACAACATTCTCCTAATTAATCAATGGGTAAATGACCAAATCAAAACAGAAATCAAAGAGTATATGTAGACTACTCACAACAACAACACAAATTCAAAACTTCTGTGGGACGCAGCAAAGGCAGTTCTAAGAGGAAAGTATATTGCAATCCAGGCCTATCTAAAGAAAGAAGAACATTCCCAAATGAATAGTCTAAAGACACAGTTACTGAAATTGGAAAAGGAAGAACAAATGAGACCCAAAGTCACCAGAAGGAGGGACACAATACAGATCAGAGAAGAAATAAATAAAATTGAGAAGAACAAAGCAATAGAAAAAAATCAATGAAACCAAGAGCTGGTTCTTTGAAAAAATAAACAAAATAGATAAACCCCTAGCCAGACTCATTAAGAGAAAAAGAGGATCTACACACATAAACAGAATCAGAAATGAGAAAGGAAAAATCATGACGGATCCCACAGAAATACAAAGAATTATAAGAGAATACTATGAGAATCTACATGCTACCAACCTGGAAAACCTAGAAGAAATGGACAACTTCTTAGAAAAATACAACCTTCCAAAACTGAACAAACAAGAAACAGAAAAACTAAACAGACCAATCACCAGCAATGAAATTGAAGTGGTAATCAAAAAACTACCCAAGAACAAAACCCCTGGACCAGAAGGATTCACCTCTGAATTCTACCAGACATATAGAGAAGAAATGACACCCATTCTCCTTAAAAATTTCCAAAAAATAGAAGAGGAGGGAATACTTCCAAACTCATTTTATGAAGCCAGCATCACTCTAATACCAAAACCGGGCAAAGACCTCATCAAAAAAGAAAACTACAGACCAATATCCCTGACGAACGTAGATGCAAAAATACTCAACAAAATATTAGCAAACCGAATTCAAAAATACATCAAGAGGATCATACACCATGATCACGTGGGATTCATCCCAGGGATGCAAGGATGGTACAACATTCGAAAATCCATCAACATCATCCACCACTTCAATAAAAAGAAGAACAAAAACCACATGATCATCTCCATAGATGCCGAAAATGCATTTTACAAAATTCAGCATCCATTCATGATTAAAACTCTCAACAAAATGTGTATAGACGGCAAGTACCTCAACATCATAAAGGCCATATATGTCAAACCCACAGCTAACATCATACTCAAAGGCGAGAAGCTAAAAGCTTTCTGTCTAAGATCGGGAACAAGACAGGGATGCCCACTCTCTCCACTGTTATTCAACATAGTACTGGAGGTCCTAGCTACGGCAATCAGACAAAACAAAGACATACAAGGCATCCAGACTGGTAAAGAACAAGTCAAATTGTCACTATTTGCAGATGACATGATATTGTACATAAAAAACCCTAAAGATTCCATTCCAAAACTACTAGAACTAATATCTGAATTCAGCAAAGTTGCAGGATACAAAATTATGACACAGAAATCTGTTGCTTTTCTATACACTAACCATGAACTAACAGAAAGAGAAATCAGAAAACAGTTCCTTTCACAATTGCATCAAAAAGAATAAAAAACCTAACGAAGAAAGTGAAAGACCTGTAGTCTGAAAACTACAAGACACTCCTCACTCCTAAGAGAAATTAAAGAGGACACTAACAAATGGAAACTCATCCCATGCTCTTGGCTAGGAAGAATAAATATTGTCAAAATGGCTATACTACCTAAAGCAATATACAGATTCAATGCAATCCCGATCAAAATACCAACAGCATTCTTCAATGAATTGGAACAAATAATTCTAAAATTCACATGGAACCACAAAAGACCCCGAATAGCCAAAGCAATCCTGAGAAGGAGGAATAAAACAGGGGGAATTACGCTCCCTGACTTCAAGGTATACTACAAAGCCACAGTAATCAAGACAATTTGATATTGGCACAAAAACAGACCCACAGACCAGTGGAACAGAATAGAAAATCCAAACATCAACCCAAACCTATACAGTCAATTAATATTTGATAAGGGAGCCTTGGATATACATTGGGGAGATGACAGCCTCTTCGGCAGCTGGTGTTGGAAAAACTGGACAGCTACATGTAAGAGAATGAAACTGGACTACTTTCTAACCCCATACACAAAGGTAAACTCAAGGTGGACCAAAGACCTTAATATAAGTCATGAAATCATAAAACTCTTAGAACAAACATAGGCAAAAATCTCTTGGACATAAACATGAGCGACTTCTTCATGAACATGTCTCCCCGGGCAAGGGAAACAAAAGCAAAAATGAACAAGTGGGACTATATCAAGCTGAAAAGCTTCTGTACAGCAAAGGACACCATCAGTAGAACAAAAAGACATCCTACAGTATGGGAGAATGTATTCATAAATGACGTATCTGATAACGGGTTGACATCCAAAATATTTAAAGAACTCACGCACCTCAACAAAAAAAAAAAAAAGGAAAAAGTCCAATTAAGAAATGGGCAGAGGACATGAATAGACACTTCTCCAAAGAAGAAATTCAGATGGCCAACATGAAAAGATGCTCCACATCACTAATCATCAGAGAAATGCAGATTAAAACCATAATGGATACGAACTCACACCAGTGAGAATAGCCAACATCCAAAACACAAACAACATCAATTGTTGGTGAGGATGTGGAGAAAAGGGAACCCTCCTACACTGCTGGTGGGAATGCAAATTAGTTCAACCATTGTGGAAAGCAGTATGGAGGTTCCTCAAAAAACTCAATATAGAAACCATTTGACCCAGGAATTCCACTCCTAGGAATTTACCCTAAGAATGCAGCAGCCAAGTTTGTAAAAGACAGATGCACCCCTATGTTTATTGCAGCACTATTTACAATAGCCAAGAAATGGAAGCAACCTAATTTTCCATCAGTAGATGAATGGGTAAAGAAGAGGTGGTACATATACACAATGGACTATTATACAGCCATAAGAAGAAAACAAATCCTACCATTTGCAACAACATGGATGGAGCTAGAGGGTATTATGCTCAGTGAAATAAGCCAAGCCGAAAAAGAGAAGTATCAAATGATTTCACTTATATGTGGGGTATAAGAACTAAGAAAAAAAGTGAAGGAACAAAACAGCAGCAGACTCATAGAACCCAAGAATGGACTAATAGTTACAAAGGGGAAAGGGACTGGGGAGGATGAGTGGGAAGGGAGGGACAAGGGGGAAAAAGGGGCATTACGATTAGCAGATGTAATGTTATGGGTGCACGGGGTGGGCTGTACAACTCAGAGAAGACAAGTAGTGACTCTATAGCATCTCACTATGTTGATAGACAGTGAGTGTTATGGGGTTGTTGGGGGGGACCTGATGAAGGGGTAGTGTAATCACCATAATATTGCACATGTAATTGTAGATTAATAATATCAAAATAAACTTAAAAAGTAATTTACAAAACTCAGTAATAAGAAGACAATCATATATTTACAAAACAAGCCAGAAATTTACACAGACATTTTTCACCAAAGAATGTTCAGAATGGCAAATAAGCACATGCAAAGATTCTTAACATCATTAATCCTTAAGGAAATGTAAAATAAATCCACAATTGAGATACAACTACATACTTATTAGAATGTCTGAAATTAAAAAGACTGACTACACCAAATGTTCATAATTTTGAGGAACTGAAACTCTTATGTAGTCTCAACGGGAATTTAAATGATGTAACTCCTTTCAATTTAAAATCAGTTTGGAAGGTTTTTTTTTAAACATTCAACAAACTCTTAAGTTTTTCTTAAGAGAAACAGTAACACATATCCATATAATGACTTGTACGTGAATATTTATGCCAGTTTATTTATAATAGGCAAAAACTAGAAACAAACCAAATTTCCTTCAACTGATGAATAGAATACAAGCAGTAGAATACTTCTCATCGTTAACAAGGAATGAATTGTTGATACATCCACAATGCTTTGTGATTCTATGTATATAGAATTCTCGAAAATGCAAACTACTGTGACTGGAAACAGTGGTTGCTTAGGGAGACTTGGATGGGAGGAAAGGAGAAATTACAATGGTGATAATCATGATGAAACTTTTGGGAGATAATTGATTTGTTTATTGTCTTGATTGTATTGACAAGGTCATAGGCATATGGCTTTGTCAAAACAAAAATTCAACACTTCAAGTATGTGAAGTTTAGTATATATCAGTGAGGCCTCAATAAAGCTGTTTGGGAATCTAAGTGAGCAATTATTGGTGGAAGATGAAGGCAAGGGTGAAGCCTGGCACCAGCCTCATCAGAGGGAAAGCCTTCCAAAGAGAGCCAGGTTTGGGAGAAACTGAATATGTGAAAAAATCTGAATGGACCCGGAATTAGAAGATAATTTGATAGGAAATCTGTGACATTTTTATATGGGCCTTTGCATTGCAGAATGGAAGAAGGAGGGTGGTACTGGATTTTGGAAGAACTTGCTTTGGATTTTGGAACAGACACTGTGCTTGTTAGTAAAGTCATTGTGTTCATATTCCCATTGTATCCCTTATCTAAATGAAGCCATTAGATTTGTTAGAATCACTTAGTTGTTTTATGATGAAATAAGCTCTTTACTGCTGTTTAAAATGTATTCATTTATTGCAGGTTTCCAGCATTATTATATAAATCAAGGAAAAAACCCATGCCTTTTTCTTACTCAGTCTTCCACCATCCAACCATAGAAAATACCTGCATTCCCTTCCTAATTTGCCTAAAATATAGCCTCTGTAATGTTGAGCAAGCTCCAGTTTAACTTTTCCTTTTTTAAAGGCTCTGTAATTACTGAATAAACAGTCACATTAATTGTCCAGTTCATGTTGCAGTTCCTGGAGAAAGGTCATCTTTATCATATTATGCTCTGTGATAGAGGGCCAGGACTCCCTTGGTTTCAAATTCTTCAACTATTACTTTTCAGCTTCTCTGGAAAGTTCTTCAAAATTCATATTTTATATTTTTCCTCAAAGCCCCAGAGAGAAATGTCTTCTGATGTTTTTATGCTCTTGGACCTAATTAAGTAAATATTGCCCTTCTCAGATTATTCTCCCTTAATAGTCTAGAACAGTGAGTATAAATTTAAGCTGCACATTTGCAATCTCACCACTTACACTAAACATATAAAGTGTGGATGTTGGATAATATGTTATATGCTTGCTGAATACAAATAGTTCTTTGTTAGCTGCTTATTGACTAATAGTTGGCTTTGATTCCATCATACTCTTTTTACCCCCCAGTTCTAGTAATTGGGCTTCTGCTTTGTTCGTGCCTTGTGACCATCTTTGTCATGTGCCAATTCCAGTAATTTGTTCCAAATGATCTATTTATGCTTCACTTACTGTCTTCATTACCTCTCCAAATCAACAAGTGCTTCCTAGCAACTATTGTGAGACAGAAGCAGGATACTGTCTTCATACTGTTTACTACCAGCCAGAGACTAGAGATCTCTCTCCTTTCTCCAACAATTGCTAAAGTTAAGCTACCTGTGGTTTTATGCCTTACAACTGGCCAACATTACTTCCATATTGAGTGTAAATTGTTTTTCTCTACCATGTAAACATTATAGATGCCCTGACACATCTATGGTCCCCCTGAAAATGATCATTTGCCTTACACTTTCTTCTGCTTTTTAAGCTAGACAAACACAGCCACACTCAATGTACACAACAGATATTGAATATGTGTTATGGATAATCCCATGCTGACTTTTCTCCTTGTTCTCAGTCTTTTATTGCTCTTTCTCCACATCCTGTAATATAGACTCTTTGTTCTAAGACTGGACTCCGATTTTATCTCTCTGATGTAGCTTAGATTTCATACTAGTATACTTGACATCCTCAGCATTTGATATTTGAGTTTCCCAGTATTCTTCAGCAGAGACTTGCAACTCCTACATTTCTTTTTTAAGAGTTCTTTGTGAGAAAACAGTTTATATTCACAATTTGCTTTTCCTTTCACCCAACTGAACTCAATACAATATAGGTTCTGGTCCATATTTTTTATTTTTGCATTTAATAAATATTTTAAATGTCTACTTGTGTTAAATACTCTGTTAGTTTCTTGGAATATGTTATAAATTAATTCACCCAAGGCTTTTAATCTCATTGAACGTACAGTCTAGGAGGACATTAACAACAACAAATAGTGTTCTATGTAATATAGAGGGCAAGAACATAACAAATGGACTTTAACCTCATGCAACCAATTCTAGAAGATTTGTATGATATCCAGGAGTAAATATCCTTTATGTTGAGCTCTGAAGGATGAATTAGATAGCTACAGTTTGGGAGTAGAAGATTTCCCAGGCAGAAGGGAAAGCATGTCTGCAGTCTATGAGGTAAGAGATAACTGGTGCATTGAAAAAGCTACAAATCTGGTATGGCTGCAACATGGACACTGAGGATTGGTATTTGATCAGAGGCATGGCAGAGAAAGATCCCACAGAGCCCTCAGAGACATGTTAAGAATTTTTCCTTATGGGCAGAAAGAAGGTCCTGAGTGGCAGCAAGAAATTTTCTGTTTTCAACATTTACTGTGGCTATATTACAAAAGGAGCTTGCAAAAGTAGATGTAATAATACCACATGGGAGGCTCTTATAACATTCAGTAAGAAATGGCATATGAGATTGGTGATGATATGTAGTGGTGGGTTCATCTGTGTTCAATTATTCCTAAAAATAAATGACTGACTAAATAACTATATAAATAAATAAGATGTACACATGTACCAATAATGACTATGTGCCATAGCCCAAGGACTATCATTGATTCAATTTCCATCTGCTTGAGATCCAAAAATAGAAGAAGAAAACAACTGGATATGGGAAAAATACACTCTGGTAGTCAAACAATAAACTGTGAAGACTGATGATGATGGGGTAAGAGAATTTAAGATTCTGGATTAAACAAATGATAAGGTTATTATTATGGTAAGGAACACTGGAGGAAAGGCAGATTTCAGTGAAAGACAGTGAGTTAAAATTGGGCATGTGACATTTGGAGTCTCTTTGAGACACCCAAGAGGACACTGAGTAAACATTATGCATGCAGTTAAGAATTATGCATGGGAGGAGTAAAAAAGATGGTAGAGTAAGAAGGCAAGGTGGAAGCCTCCTCCCACAAACAATCCCAGGAAGCAACTACAGAAAATACAACCAACCCTGAAAATGACCCGAAGGCTGCAGAACAGACCACTTACACCTGGTGAAGAAGAGAAGACCACACAGAGAAGGGTTAAGTGGCAGAGCCATGACCAACTGGGACCCCAGCCATTCCCCCATCACAGCCCACAGTGGGAGGAAGAAGAACAGAGTGGGGCGAGGATAAGCACTCAGAAACTCTATACACAAGGCCCTGGAGATCTGCTCTGGGAACATGAGTCCACATTGCATTGCCCTTTGGTGATAAATGGGGCTGGGTGTGAGAGACAATTGGAGCACTCTGAGAGGCTGAGATTCCAGCTGCTTGTGGAGGACAGGCATACTCCATTTGTTCCACTGAGGCCCAAAACAGAGGTGTCAGTTTGAAAGATTTACCAGCAGCGGGGAGGGTGCCAGAGGGTTGAGGGTTGAAGGGAGCTCTCTCCACAGGAGACAGGGCAGGTGAAAAACACTTCCCCAGTTCTCCTTCAGCCCAACTGGTCAGGCACTTGATCGAGCCAGCTCCCAAACTCCACACCCCTTGCTGGCAGCTCAGCCCTGAGACACTTCCCTGCTCACCTGCCCGCCAGCTCAGCTAGCTCAGCCCCCATTGTCAGACTTTGCTGCCCGACAGGCAGAGGGAGTCTTTCCCAGCTTTATTGGCCCTATCTCAGTCCAACTGGGGAGCCACCTGCAGGAGCCAGCTCCCAGGGCCACCTCCTCCTCATGGGCTGTCCAGCCAGGTGCCATGTGCTGTGCGACCCATCTCTACTGGATCTGCCCCCACTCACCAGAACTACCAAGCCCCACCACTGTGTGCCTGTGTGACCACCCAGAGCTGTGTGCCAGCCCTTCCCACCCAGTTAGCCCAGCAGCACAGCCATCACTGCGGGGCAGGCAGAGGGTGGCACTGCCCACAAAAATCTCAGCAGAAGTGCCGCTGCTTGGCCCACTAAGGACCAACTGAGGCAGTTCCACTGCCGGAAGACAGAGGGAAAGATGGCCCACCCAGTAGCCCCCAACAGGAACTGAGGATCAACTGCAAAGGAGAGCCAGGCACTAGAGAGTAAAGAGTCTTGAGCTTCTGGGCACCTCAGGATGCCTTCATCATAAAGCCATTACTGTCCAGACCAAGAAGCATAGCTGATCCATCCAACACAAAGGAAGAAACCCAGAAACCCAGACAAAATGAGGAGGCAGAGGAATAAGTTCCAAACAAAAGTACAGGGTAAGACACTAGAGAAAGGGCTAAATTACATGGAGATTACTAATCTTCTTGATAAACGTTTCAAAGTAACAATCATAAACATTGCTCAGTGATCTGCAGAAAAGTATTGAAGATCTCAGAGAGGACTTCAACAAAGAAGCGGAAGAACCAAAAAAGAGCCACTCAGAGCTGGAGAATACAGTAACTGAAATAAAAAATACAATGGAGGGGATGAATAATAGATTGCTGCAAGTAGAGGAGACAATCAATGAGATGGAAATTGGAGAACAGAAAAACAATGAAGCTGAGGAACAGAGAGAAAAAAGAATCTCTAGAGATGAGAGGATGTTAAGACAGCTGTGTGACAACTCCAAATGAAACAATATTCACATAACAGGAGTACCAGAAAGAGAAGAGACAAAAGGGTAGAAAATCTCTTTGAAGAAATAATTGCTGAAAGCTTCCCCAATTTGGGGAAGGAAACAGACACCCAAGTCCTGAAAGCACAGAGAGCCTCTAATAAAAGGAACCCCAGAAAGACAACACCCGACTTATAATAATTAAAATGACAAAGTTTAAGGATAAGGAGAGGGTATTGAAAGCAGCCAGAGGGAAAAAAATTACTTATAAGGGAAATCCCATCAGGCTATCAGCAGACTTCTCATCAGACTTTACAGGACACAAGGGAGTGGCATGAAATATTTAATGTACTGAAAAAGAAGGAACTTCAACCAAGAATCTTCTACCCAGCAAGATTAAAACTCAAATTTGAAGTAGATCAAAAATTTTCCAGATGAATAAGGTTGAAGAAATTGCCTACCTCATTACCAGCATTACAGGATATGTTAAAGGAACTTTTGTAGCTGGAAATGTACTTAAGCCTAAAAAATTTTCACCAATAAAAATAAACAGTAAAGGTAGTAGACCAATTACTTACCAAGCAAGTATGAAACTAAAACAAAACAAAAGTAGTAAAACCAAATATACACAAAAATCAGTCAAGGGACACACAAAAATTACACATTCTGACATCTAATACATAAAGTGTGGAGGAGAAAGAAGGAAAAAAAGAAGTAGTTTTAGATTGTGTTTGAAATAGAGCAATCATTAATTTAATATAGAGTGTTATATAGTCAGGAAGCTATCCTTGAACCTTTGGTAACCACAAACCTAAAGCCTATAATAGATACACAAAAATTAAAAAAGAGAAATCCAACCACCACACTAAAGAAAACCATCAAATAACAAGAGAAGAGCATAAGAAAGGAAGAAAGGAACAGAGAACTACAAAAACCACAAGAAAACAATTAATAAAATGGCAATAAGTACGTATCTATCAGTAATTGCCTTAAATGTAAATAGACTGAATGCACCAATCAAAAGGCATAGAGTGGCAGAATGGAGAAAGAAACAAGACCCATCTATATACTGCCTACAAGGGACTCATTTCAGCCTAAGGACATACACAGACTGAAAGTGGAGGGATGGAAAATATATTTCATGCAAGCAATAGGGAGAAAAAAGGAAGAGTAGCAGTACTTACATCAGACAAAATACATCAAAACAATGAAAATAAGAAGAGACAAAGAAGGACATTACATAATGATAAAGGGATCAGCCTAAGAAGAGGACATAACAATTATAAAAATCTATGCACCCAACATAGGAGCACTTAAATATGTAAAACAATATTAACAGAATTAAAGAGGGAAATGGACTGCAACTAAAGTATTCATATTAGGATACTTTAACATGCACTTACATAAATGGACAGATCAACCAGACAGAAAATAAATAAGGAAACAGAGGCACTGAGCTACATATTAGATTAGATGGATTTAACAGATTATATACAGAACATTCCACTCAAAAAGCAGCAGGATACACATTTTTCTCAAGTGTACATGGAATGTTCTCCATAATAGATCACACATGAGGCCACAACAAGAGCCTCAATAAATTTTAAAAAATTGAAATTGTATATAACAACTTCTCAGACCACAGTAGTATGAAACTAGAAATAAATTACATGAAGAAAACAAAACCCCCACAAACACATGAAGGCTAAACAACATGCTTCTAAATAACCAATGGATCAATGAATAAATCAAAATAGAAATCAAGCAGTACATGGAGACAAATGAGAACAAAAATACAACAGTCAAAATTAGTGGGATGCCACAGAAGCGGTTCTAAGAGGGAGGTGCATAGCAGTACAGGCTTACGTCAAGAAACAAGAACAATCCCAAATAAACAGTCACAACTCACAATTAAAGAAACCAGAAAAAGAAGAACAAATGAAACCCAAAGTTAGTAGGAGGGGAACATAATAAGATCAGAGCACAAATAAATAGAGAAGAATGAAACAATGAAAAAAATCAATGAAACCAAGAGCTGGTTCTTTGAGAAGATAAACAAAATAGAGAAACCCCCAGTGAGACATATCAAAAAAAAGAGAGAGAGCACACAAAATCAGGAACAAAAAGGAATTGTGACAATGGATAACACAGAAATACAAAGAACTAATAGAGAATTCCATTAAAAATTATATGCCAATAAATTCGACAGCCTAGAAGAAATGAAAAATTCCTAGAAAAATATAACTTTCCAAGACTTACCCAGGAAAAACAGAAAATCTGAACAGACCAATTACCAGCAATGAAATTAAATAGGTAATCAAACAACAAACAAACGCCAGTACCAGATGGCTTCACAACTGAATTGTACCAAACACTTAAAGGAGAGCTAATACCCATCCTTCTTTTATTTTTTTAATAATTTATTTTGGTATCATTAATCTACAATTACATGTGCAATATTATGGTTATAAAACTACCCCCTTCATTAGGTCCCCCCCCAACCCCATTACAGTCACTGTCCATCAGCATAGTGAGATGCTATAGAGTCACTACTTGTCTTTGCTGAGTTGTACAGCCCTCCCCATGCCCCCCCCAACATTATATCTGCTAATCGTAATGCCCCCTTTTCCCCCTTGTCCCTCCCTTCCCACCCATCCTCCCCAGTCCCTTTCCCTTTGGTAACTATTAGTCCGTTCTTGGGTTCTGTGAGGCTACTGCTGTTTTGTTCCTTCAGTTTTTTTCTTTGTTCTTATACTCCACATATGAGTGATATCATTTGATACTTGCATAATACCCTCTAGCTCCATCCATGTTGTTGCAAATGGTAGGATTTGTTTTCTTCTTATGGCTGAATAATATTCCATTGTGTATATGTACCACCTCTTCTTTATCCATTCATCTACTGATGGACACTTAGGTTGCTTGCATTTCTTGGCTATTGTAAATAGTGCGGTGATAAAGATAGGGGTGCATCTGTCTTTTTCAAACTGGACTGCTGCATTCTTAGGGTAAATTCCTAGGAGTGGAATTCCTGGGTCAAATGGTATTTCTATTTTGAGTTTTTTGAGGAACCTCCATACTGTTTTCCACAATGGTTGAACTAATTTACATTCCCAACAGCAGTGTAGGAGGGTTCCCTTTTCTCCACATCCTCACCAACATTTGTTGTTGTTTGTGTTTTGGATGTTGTCCATCCTCACTAGTGTGAGGTGATAACTCATTATGGTTTTAATCTGCATTTCTCTGATGATCAGCGATGTGGAGCATCTTTTCAGGTGCCTGTTGGCCATCTGAATTTCTTCTTTAGAGAAGTGTCTATTCATGTCCTCTGCCCATTTCTTAATTGGATTATTTTCTTTCTGTTTGTTAAGGTGCATGAGTTCTTTATATATTTTGGATGTCAAACCCTTATCGGATATGCCATTTATGAATATATTCTCCCATACTGTAGGATGTCTTTTTGTTCTACTGATGGTGTCCTTTGCTGTACAGAAGCTTTTCAGTTTGATATAGTCCCAGTTGTTCACTTTTGCTTTTGTTTCCCTTGCCCAGGGAGAAATGTTCATGAAGAAGTCGCTCATGTTTATGTCCAAGAGATTTTTGCCTATGTTTTTTTCTAAGAGTTTTATGGTTTCATGACTTACATTCAGGTCTTTAATACACCTTGAGTTTACCTTTGTGTATGGGGTTAGAAAGTAGTCCAGTTTCATTCTCTTACATGTAGCTGTCCAGTTTTTCCAACACCAGCTGCTGAAGAGGCTGTCATCTCCCCATTGTATATTCAAGGCTCCTTTATCAAATATTAATTGACTGTATATGTTTGGGTTAATGTTTGGATTTTGTATTCTGTTCCACTGGTCTGTGGGTCTGTTCTTGTGGCAATACCAAATTGTCTTGATTACTGTGGCTTTGTAGTAGAGCTTTTGAAGTCAGGGAGCATAATTCCCCCTGTTTTATTCCTCCTTCGCAGGATTGCTTTGGCTATTCGGGGTCTTTTGTGGTTCCATATGAATTTTAGAACTATTTGTTGCAGTTCATTGAAGAAAGCTGTTGGTAGTTTGATAGGGATTGCATTGAATCTGTAGATTGCTTTAGGTAGTATAGCCATTTTGACAATATTTATTCTTCCTAGCCAAGAGCCTGGGATGAATTTCCATTTGTCAGTGTCCTCTTTAATTTCTCTTAGGAGTGTCTTGTAGTTTTCACAGTACAGGTCTTTCACTTCCTTCATTAGGTTTATTCGTAGGTATTTTATTCTTTTTGATGCAATTGTGAATGGAATTGTTTTTCTGATTTTTCTTTCTGTTAGTTCATCATTATTGTATAGGAAAGCAACAGATTTCTGTGTGTTAATTTTGTATCCTGCAACTTTACTGAATTCAGATATTAGTTCTAGTAGTTTTGAAGTGGAGACTTTACGGCTTTTTTATGTACAGTATCATGTCATCTGAAAATAGTGACAATTTGACTTCTTCTTTACCAATCTGGATGTCTTGTATGACTTTGTTTTTTCTGATTGCCGTGGCTAGGACCTCCAGTACTATGTTGAATAACAGTGGAGAGAGGGGGCATCCCTGTCTTGTTCCTGATCTTAGATGAAAAGCTTTCAGCTTCTCGCCATTAAGCATGATGTTAGCTGTGGGTTTGTCATGTATGGCCTTTATGATGTTGAGGTACTTGCCGTCTATACACATTTTGTTGAGAGTTTTAATCATGAATGGATGCTGAATTTTGTCAAATGCTTTTTCAGCATCTATGGAGATGATCATGTGGTTTTTGTTCTTTTTGTTGATGTGGTGGATGATGTTGATGGATTTTCGAATGTTGTACAATCCTTGCATCCCTAGGATGAATCCCACTTGATCATGGTGTATGATCCTCTTGATGTATTTTTGAATTCGGTTTGCTAATATTTTGTTGAGTATTTCTGTATCCACGTTTATCAGGGATATTGGTCTGTAGTTTTCTTTTTTGGTGAGGTCTTTGCCAGGTTTTGGTATTAGAGTGATGCTGGCTTCATAGAATGAGTTTGGAAGTATTCCCTCCTCTTCTAGTCTTCGAAAAACTTTAAGGAGAATGGGTGTTATTTCTTCTCTATATGTCTGGTAGAATTCAGAGCTGAATTAAACTGGTCCGGGGGTTTTGTTCTTGGGTAGTTTTTTGACTACTGATTCAATTTCATTGCTGGTGATTAGTCTGTTTAGTTTTTCTGTTTCTTGCTTGGTCAGTCTTGGAAGGTTGTATTTTTCTAAGAGGTTGTCAATTTCTTCTGTTTTCCAGCTTGTTAGCATATAGATTCTCATAATATTCTCTTATAATTCTTTGTATTTCTGTGGGATCCGTCGTGATTTTTCCTTTCTCTTTTCTGATTCTGTTTATGTGTGTAGGTTCTCATTTTCCCTTAATGAGTCTGGCTAGGGGTTTATCTATTTTGTTCACTTTTTCAAAGAGCCAGCTCTTGGTTTCATTGATTTTTTCTATTGTTTTATTCTTCTCAATTTTATTTATTTCTTCTCTGATCTTTATTATGTCCCTCCTTCTGGTGACTTTGGGCCTCATTTGTTCTTCTTTTTCCAATTTCAGTAATTGTGTCTTTAGACTATTCATTTGGGAATCTTCTTCCTTCTTTAAATAGACCTGGACTGCAATATACTTTCCTCTTTGTACTGTCTTTGCTGCATTCCACAGAAGTTGTGGCTTTGTGTTGTTATTGTCATTAGTCTCCATATATTCTTTGATTTGTTTTGATTTGGTCATTAACCCATTGATTAATTAGGGGAATGTTGTTAAGTCTCCATGTATTTGTTAGCCTTTTTGATTTCTTTCTAAAATTTATTTCTAGTTTTATACCTTTGTGATCTGAGAAGTTGGTTGGTAGAATTTCAATATTTTTGAATTTACTGAGGTTCTTTTTGTGTGCTAGTATGTGGTCTATTCTGGAAAATGTTCCATGTGCACTTGAGAAGGATGTGTATCCTGTTGCTTTTGGGTGCAGAGTTCTGTAGATGTCTGTTAGGTCCATCTGTTCTAGTGTGTTGTTCATTGCCTCTTTTTCTTTTCTTATTCTCTGTCTGGATGATCTGTCCTTTGGAGTGAGTGGTGTGTTGAAGTCTCCTAAAGTGAATGCATTGCTTTCTATTTCCCCCTTTAACTCTGTTAGTATTTGTTTCACAGATGCTGGTGCTCCTGTGTTGGGTGCATATATATTTATAATGGTTATATCTTCTTGTTGGATTGACCCCTTTTCATTATGTAATATCCATCTTTATCTCTTGCTACTTTCTTCGTTTTGAAGTCTATTTTGTCTGATACAATACTGCAACACCTGCTTTTTTCTCCTTGCTTTTTGTATGAAATATCTTTTTCCATCCCTTCACTTTTAGTCTGGGGATATCTTATGGTTTGAGGTGAGTCTCTTGTAAGCAGCATATAGATGGGTCTTGCTTTTTTATCCATTCTATAACTCTGTGTCTTTTGATTGGTGCATTCAGTCCATTTACATTTAGGGTGATTATCGATAGATATGTACTTATAGCCATTGCTGGCATTAGATTCATGGTTACCAAAGGTTCAACGGTTGCTTCTTTACTATCTAACAATCTAACTTAACTTTCTTGTTAAGTTATTGGAAACACAGTCTGATGTTTCTTTATTTCTCTCCCTTCTTATTCTTCCTCCTCCATTCTTTATGTTCTAGGTGTTTTATTCTTTGCCTTTAGTTTGTATTTGGGTGGTCCGCTTTCTTTGCTATGGTTTTATTTTCTCTGGTGACATCTTTTTAGCCTTAGGAGTGCTTCCCTCTAGAGCAGTTCCTTTAAGATATCCTGTAGAGGTGGTTTATGAGAGGCAAACTCTCTCAACTTTCACTTGTCTGGAAATTGTTTAATCCCTCCATCATATTTAAATGATAATCGTGCTGGATACAATATTCTTGGTTCGAGGCCCTTCTGTTTTATTATGTTAAATATATCATGCCATTCTCTTCTGGCCTGTAAGGTTTCTGATGAGAAGTCTGATGATAGTCTGATGGGTTTTCCTTTGTGGGTGATCTTTTTTCTCTCTCTAGCTGCCTTTAATACCCTGTCTTTATCTTTGATCTTTGCCATTTTAATTATTATGTGTCTTGGTATTGTCTTCCTTGGGCCCCTTGTGTTGGGAGATCTGTGGGCTTCTGTGGACTGCGAGACTATTTCCTTCCTCAACATGGGGAAGTTTTCAGCAATTATTTCTTCAAAGACACTTTCTATCTCTTTTTCTCTCTCTTCTTCCTCTGTCACTCCTATAATGCGAATATTGTGCTGTTTGGATTGGTCACACAGTTCTCTTAATATTCTTTCATTCCTAGAAATCCTTTTGTCTCTCTCTGCCTCAGCTTCTCTGTATTCCTGTTCTCTGATTTCTATTCCATTAACAGTCTCTTGCATCTCATCCAGTCTGGTGCTAAGCCTGTCAATTGCTTGTCTCAATTCTGCATTCTTTTCTCACTTCCCTCACTTCCTCCCTCAGCTCTTGCATATTTCTCTCTAGATCCATCAGTATGGTTATGACATTTGTTCTGAATTCTTTTTCAGGAAAGTTCTGCATTTCCATCCCTTCAGGTTCCCTCTCTGGTGTTGTCTGGGTGTGGGTGAGTTTTGTTTGTACCATATTCGTCTGTCTTTTCATGGCTATAGAAGTGGTCGCTGGTAGGTGCCACATATGTCAGCTCGGCTCTTTAAGACTTTTAAAAAGAAAAAAAGTAAAAGAAAGAAAAGAAAGAAAAGAAAAGAAAAAAACCGCCCACTGGGAGTAGATTCTGTGGGGATGCTGTAGGTGCCACTGTTGCTCCACTATTCCGCAGCAATGGCTGCACTGCTCCGCAGGGCCCTTTGTAGCTCTGGCCAGGGCAGGAACGAATGGTAGGCTGTTGATCTCTGGAGGAATTCTGAATGTGGCTACTCTTTCCCAGTCGCCAGCCAAGGGGACTGAAATTCTCCAGGACTCCCAGCCTGCTGGGCTGAGTGTGCTGGGACGATCCTGGGCCCTTGTCTCTTTAAGATCGCTAGAAAAAATCTTTTGTCCCGGAGCCGGCTGCGAGGACCTGGGTGTGTTCCCAAGGTCAGATCCTGCACTCACTGTGTCTCCAATCTCCGATACACCTCGCGATGTGTGTCAACGCTCCCGGCGCAGATCACTGGGGTTGGTTATTTCGCGGGCCTGTACTTCCACTTCCTCCCGGCTCTGAATCCTCTTCTCCCACTGGTGCTCTGGGTTGGGGGAGTGCTCGGGTCCCGCTGGGTCACAGCTCCATATCTTACCCACCTCGTGGGGTGCCAAGTCCTCTCAGGTGTAGATGCAGACTGTGTACTGTTCTGTATCTTCTGGTCTCTTTTTTAGGAATAGTTGTATTTGTTGTATTTTCATAAATACATGTGGTTTTGGGAGGAGATTTCCACCGCCCTGCTCAGGCCACCATCTTCCCGGAAGTCACCCCAATACCCATCCTTCTTAAAGTATTCCAAAAAGTAAAAGAGGAGAGAATACTTCCAAACTCAATTTATGAAGCCAGCATCACTCTAATACCAAAACCAGATGAAGACACTACAAAAAAAGAAAATTATAGACCAATATCCCTGATGAACATAGATGCAAAAATCCTCAACAAAATATTATGAAATTGAATTCAAAAGTCATCAAAAGGATCATCCATCATGACCCAGTGGAATTTATTGCAGGGATGCAACGATGGCACAGTATTTGTATATCCATTAATGTGATACACCACATTAATAAAAAGAATGATAAAAACCACATGATCATCTCAATAGATGCTGAAAAAGCATTAGAGAAAATTCAACATACATTCATGATAAAAACTCAACAAGATGGGTACAGAGAGTACATAGCTCAACATAGTAAAGGCCATATATGACAAATTCACAGCTAATGCCATACTCAAGGTGAAAAGCTGAAAGCTTTTTCTCTAACATCAGGAACAATACAAGGATGCCCACTCTCACCACTTTTATTCAGCATAGTACTGGAGGTCCTAGACATGGCAATCAGACAACACAAAGAGGTAAAAGGCATCCAAACTGGTAAGGAAGAAGTAAAGCTGTTGCTATTTGCACATGACATGATACTATATATAGAAAACCCTAACGCCTCCACCAAAAAACTATTAGAACTAATTCAGCAAAGTTGCAGTATACGAAATTAATTCACAGAAATCTGTTGCATTTGTAAATACTAAC
Source organism: Smutsia gigantea (assembly GCA_032199065.1). NCBI lineage: Eukaryota > Metazoa > Chordata > Mammalia > Pholidota > Manidae > Smutsia > Smutsia gigantea. The sequence goes on along the minus strand of JAVSCE010022783.1, from coordinate 147,073 downwards.
AATAACTAACAGAGAGAGAAAAATATTCCACTTACACTTGCATCAAAAAAGAATAAAACATCAATGAATAAACCTAATAAAAAAGATGAAAGACCTGTACTCTGAAAACTATAGTCACTCATGAGAGAAATTAAAAAGACACAAATCAGTGTAAATATATCCCTTGCTCATGGATAGGAAGAATTAATATTGTCAAAATGGCCATCCTGCCCAAAGCAATTTACAAATTCAATGCAATCCCTATCAAAATACCAATGGCATTATTCAATGAACTAGAGCAAATAATCTTAAAATTCACATGGAACCACAAAAGACCCCAAACAGTCAAGGCAATCCTGAGAAAGAAGACCAAAGTCTGGGGTATTATGCTCTCTGACTTCAAGCTATACTCCAAAGCTACACCTGCACAAGAACAGACCCATAGATGAATGGAATAGAATAGAGAGCCTGGAAATAAACCTATGCACATATAGTCAATTAATATATGATAAAGGAACCATGAATATACAATGGGGAAAAGACAGTCTCTTCAATAACTGGTTTTGGGAAAATTGGACGGCTACATGCAAAAGAATGAAACTGGATTACTGTCTAACTCCATACACAAAAGTAAATTTGAAATGGATTAAAGATCTAAACATAAAACATGAAGCCATAAAACTCTGTGCATATATATTTAAAAAAAGGACTGAAAAGATTTTTTTGTATTTGTGATATAGAGATCAATAATGAATTTGGTGAGACAAGTCATCAGTGGATTATTTTTTCTGTGAAATATGAACAAGTGACATAGCACAGATTGTGGTAAATTGTGCTGAATGACAGGACTGAGGGCCAGGTGAGCACTGAGATCATATTTAGAATGGTTCCTATCTGCCCAGTTGTGTCATTTTTCCAGCAGTGGATCACAAATAAGGGAGGTAAACTAGATGAGAAAACAGGAGCCGAGCAAAGTCCAGCTACAATGTCTCTCTAGGTCACCCATTAAGAACTTCCCCATCATTGTGTAACAATTCATCATTGTTACTAATTCCAGAAGCAATTACACTGCAATCCTACCAAGAAAAGGTTACTTCCCATTCTTTCCACCCACTTTTTTTGAAAATCTTAAATCAGACCTCTGTACAAATGACTTCTAGCCCCTGTGATAACTTTCTAAAGAAATTCTGCAGATGAAAAGTTCTCTTATCCTTAATTGGCCAGTGCAATCTCCAGGAACAGGTACAGTTTGGCTGAAAGAGAGTCAAGGGTTAGTGGTTTAGAATGAGGAATAATGTGTTTTGAAAGAATGTCAAAAAGTTTGACTTGTTTCATCTGAGACATTAAACAGGGAAGATAGCTTTTAACTTACTTTACCATCAGACAAATGAAGAGAAAAACAGCAATGAAAACCTGTACTGCAGATGAAAGCCTCTACATATTTGTTCCGATTTCAGTCCTCTATTACCACAGCATGGGCCATATCTCCAATGGGTCACCTGGAAACAAGAAGGGATTCATGGATTTAACCACTGCCCTTTTTGGGAAGTAAATGGAATCTCCATGAACATGAATTTGAGTCTGGACCTGCTAGATTCAGTTGTTAAGAGGAAGGAGAAACATGAGTTCTGCTCTTCAGTACTTGAAAGCTCATCTGAGTTATTTTCATCCTAAAAAGACATCTTTTAAATCTACATGCATATTTGAGGTTTATAGTTGGCCCACGATGCTCTAAATGTTAGTTTTCAGGATGTGGGAAACATAGTTTAGCATCTTTTGCCTGTTTACTTTTTAACTTAGAAAAACAGTTCCACAGATTTTTATTTGCTTTTTCTCTTATTTTATCCCCTTTCAAAGTTATCAAATCAAACATGACTTTTACTTTTTAGTCACTTTTTACCAAAGCATTTCCTACAAGTTACTTCATGTCTATGTAAAAATAATTTCAACAGTTTTTACTAAGTTACTTTCATATATTGAAATTTTCACTTTTGGGTGAAAAGATAGTTACAAAATTTAATCATATGGGTTAAATGATATTTGAAATATGTGTCAAATTTTACCTTTTCATACATAAGAGTTAAGTCTGCACAGAAAGCAACTTGACCTAGAGAAAAACTATATCTGAATTAGGAAATATTATGGGGGAAAATATTAAAGAGCTGATTTTGATATAAAAATGCAAATGTTATTTCACAGAGTAATAGCATATGAGCTCATTAGTAGCTATTAATAAGGAAAGTTCTTGACCACCTAAGTAGCTAAAAGCATGTCAAATTCCCAGAAGGTAAAGAAAAAGGTCTAAAAAAGTCAAGATTTGGAATGAAATACAGAGGAAGATAGGACTGTGTCATTAAGATCCATATGGAAAATTGCAAGGGACAAAAAATATATAGGAGAAAAAGGGATAGAAAATTGCAAAGGAGACATGTAGAATATGAACTCCAGAATTAAATGATCAAAAACAAAATTTGGTTTTACAAAATAATTCATGGGATAAAGCTAAAAGCCACTCCATATGTCAGCAGTTCTTTTGAGCCTGGCACATAATATTAAGCACTAAATGAAAATATACTTACTAAACAAATGACTAAAAATATATTTTAGTTTCTAAGTATTTTGTATAAAAGATTTTTTATACAATCCCTCAATTGAGTGTTGTTCTAAGATAATGTTTGGGTATATGATGTGGAAAATTTTCGTTTATTAATCCATTCATTCTGAAACTTAGTTAATGCAGCTTAAAGCAAACCAGAAATTGTAATAAATGAAAAGAATAAAACAAGTATGATCCCAGCCCTCAAAGAATTTACTATTTAACATGGAGTTTAGATAATTATAAACAATGTCATAAGATTTACATACAAAATCATATGAGATCATTTTAAAAAGGGGGAACCTATTAACTCTGCTCTTTGCACTCTGGAGGTTCAAAACAAATTCAAGTTCAATAATGTCAGAAGAAAACCCATTTTAAATAATTATATGAGTAAATAATATTAAAATTAAAGAAAGGAAAATGTTTAAGCTGAAGATAGTATTAGAAGTTGCCTCCAGAGGCCCTCCCAAAAGGGGGGAGCTTCACTGCATTTTCAGAAGTGTCTTTTGAGCAAGATTCTTTGGCTTTTGCAGCTGGATTATTTCATGACCAAGTTGGACACAATAGTAAGTTCAATTTTCAATCCAGAATATGAAATCTAGACAGATATGATTTAAAGTTAGAATTAAAAAGCAGAATATAAAAGTAGGTCACTTTAAAATTAGGTCCAGTAAATAGCAAAGGAATAAGAATGAAGTGGGGGAACATAGCAAGCTGACCAAATAAGAGAGATGGCCTAGGACTTAGGACAGAGCAGGTGCTCCTTGAATATTAAAAACAGAAACATAGGGTATGAGGTGTGGATGGAGCCCAGGTGGAGCCATCAGGCAAAACAGTAGCAGAGGGCACTTCCCTTAGTTTATCAAAACATGCTGGTGCTATATATGCCCAAGAAAATAGGCTTGCCAGTGGGGGTGGCTTACAGAACAGGATATCCTGAAGAGAAAACAGACATTGCAGAAGTATTTTTACTTCCTGCAAAATGGTGAGGTCTGGAAAATGGGTATCAAAATTGGAAAGAACTAGACCTCTTCTTTAAATATTAAGAAAAAGTCACTTTAAAATCAGATATTCAACATAAGGAAGCAAAACATATCCCCAGGGACAAAGGAGAGTAGTAAATACTGAATTTGATATGTAAAGAGCAAAGAATCTAAGGCTTTTATGAACGTCAAACTAGTCTTGTCTACTAACAATTGCAGATGACACATTCTTTACTCAGATAATGTGTTATACATTTTCAGCTGTGCTGCCTCACTTAATCTTGCCAGCCACCTTGTGAAGTAATAATTTCTTCATCTTGCAGATTAGAGTACTGAGGCTTAAATAAGTTTAAATGGCTAACACAACATTGCTTATTACGTAGAACAAGCACCAAATGGTGACATTTTTTTACTCCATACTCATAACAAGATTCCAGATATCCTTAAAGCAAGAGAAAGGTAACTGGACAATGACTTTCCATCATAAAGAACACAATCCCAGAGACCAGTAATTTTCCTTTAGGCTGAATACATTGGAAAGAAGTAAAAAAATCTGAACTCTAAGCAAAACATAAATCCTTAGAAAAGCATCAGTACAAATGGGCAGATAAAAGGTTCTGAGATATTTGTATCTTTTCTTATTGTTAATGCTCCCTGTGTAAGGATGTTGTCACTTATTCATGGTAAAAAAATCTTTTCTCTTAGTCTCGTTAGAAATAAAAAGACTAATAAGTTAGGTGGTAACCAAACATCCTTCCTATTGAATTCCAGAAGTAGTTAGTGAGCCCTGTATGCATCCTTGTAAAATTGCTTTATATGTTGTCAGCACACAGATACTTTCACAAATGGATTTTTTTTAGGAAGAATGTAATGTTCTTCCCTTTTTGAAAGCAGCTGTTTGCAAAAACCAGGAACATCACACCCAATTACTTGTTGAAAATCTCAGGCTGTCATATCCATAATAAGAATTGGTACAAAATGTACACAGGACAGGCTTTCCTTATGTACGTATTATTAAACCCTTAATTCCAAGATATTTAAGAATTCACTCATAGGCATATATTCTAAGGAAACAAGTGGACAAGATTGCAAATATAAATATGCAGAGTTATTTTATATGGAAAACTTTGAAACTATTTTTCAGAGTAGAAAGAGAAGAACATTGGCAATAAAATTTAGAACATCCATTTGGTGGACTACTATGCAGCTGTTAAAAATAATGTCCCTTTCCATGTATTGATTTGGAAAAGCCATGCTAGTTTATAAGTGAGAAAAGCAGCATATGGAATATTATAATATAACATGATTACATTTTGTAAATAACTCCAAATACTTATATTTGAACACATACATCTATGTATGTACTAAATGTTCTGAAGTGATCAAATAAAAATTGAATTATGCTTGAAAGAAACAAATCCTACCATTTACAACAACATGGATGGAGCTAGAGGGTATTATGCTCAGTGAAATAAGCCAGGTGGTGAAAGACAAGTATCAAATGATTTCCCTCACTTGTGGAGTATAACAAAGAAGCAAAACTGAAGAAACAAAACAGAAGAAGACTCAGACTCCAAGAAGGAACTAGCGGTTACCAAAGGGAGGGGTGGGGAAGGGCGGGTGGGGAGGTAGGGAGAAGGGGATTGAGGGGTGTTATGATTAGTACACATGGTGTGGGGGGGATCATGAGGAAAATAGTGTAGCACAGAGAAGACAAGTAGTGAGTCTGTGGCATCTTACTACACTAATGGACAGTGACTGCAATGGGGTATGGGGAGGACTCAATAATATGAGTGAATGTAGTCACCACATTGTTTTTCATGCAAAACCTTCATAAGAGCGTATATCAATAATACCTTAATAAATAAATAAAATGGAAAAAATTGAATTATGTTTTACTTGTGACTGATCTATACTATATATTGTATTTTTATAATAATGTAAAGGAGTATATTTTTAAAACAGCATGTGGCTGCCCAACTGCTCTAATTTGTTTATATATTCAATTACTTGCTTATGAAATACTTACTGAATGCTCCATAGATGCTAGTCTTCAGGGTCAGTGATATGAATTCACAGATGAACAAGACACCATAAACAAGAAAATCAACTACACCGGAGTGTGACATAGGTTTTGATGGCAGTGTATATGGATACTTTGACAGCATAGCTAAGCATTTTTTGGCTCAACATAAAGGGGGTCAGGAAAGCTCTGTCTTGGGTTAAATCTGAAACTGCATCGATAGTAGTCATGCAGATACGGGAGGAAATATTTCAGTCATAGGTATTACTAGCACGAAAGCTTTGAGGCATGTGAAAATATGACCCACTTGGGAACTTAGAAGCTGTATGAAAAAGATACAGGTTATCTAAAGATGTGGAAGGATCTACATTTGGAAGTTAAAACATAAAGGACAAGCCAGAAGTCTTGACTTTGTACAGAAGATAATGAGGATTTTTTAAATAGAATCATTTGCTCAGAATGAGGATTTTTAATGAAAGATTTTAGTCAGAGAAGTACGGTTATATTTTAAAGACAGAATGACAGAACGAGAATGCAGAACAACACGGAGAGCGCCATGTGCATCCCAGGTGGACACGAATCTCTATACATCTAAGTCAACTTTCCTTTTAATACAAACGTCTGTAATTGGACCCTTCACCCTGTGGTCTTGCAAGGAAATTCAGTCCCTGTGCCTAAAGTTTATGAAATTCTCCAGTGGAAATATGTATGTTTGATTACTTCTCAAACTACTTCTCCCACCTTCTTCAGGATCACCTCTGTTCTTTCGCCCCTGGTTCTTCCTAATATTGCTGCTAATAGTTCTTAACAAAGATTTAAATAAATCATTAGGAAAACAAAGCAGAAAACTTAAATTGAATGTCAGCTAGTCCTTGTCTTTGTGTCCATTAACCTGGCTTTGTCTAGGGATTTTCCCAGTGAGACAGAGACCGTGGGTTTAGATAGAGTAGGGTGAGGGCCTCCAGAAAAAAACAAAGCAAGACAATCCATTGTGGGATTTGCTTTGGCCCGCTGGGGGCCCAGCTTGTTTTTCTGACTTTACCCAGGTGCTGCTTTTCTTCCTCCAGCCCTAAACAAATGACTTTCAACCTGGGCAAAGTAGCAAGTAAGCCCAAAACAAACAGAAAGTATACCATCTTGAAAATTAGATTGCATTTTAAAACGCAATTTGTTAGTAACTTTCTTAACATATTCTTTAACAACAGACAATACCTCAGACCACCTTGGGAGCAAAGCAGGCAGTCTTGAATGATACGCTCCCAGACCAGGAAGGTGCTATCCTAGGAGGAAATCAGAACAGTAAAATTCTTGTAAATAACCAGGAAGACTAATAAGAAATTTAATGTCTCTTCAAAGATAAACATTTTGGGACCACTTAGCAGGTGTACATCCCTAACCCTTTGTCTCTCAACCGCCTATAAAACTCCTAGACAACTCACCATCCCAGGGCTCTCTTGTCCCCTCCTGGCCTGAGCCAGGAGCTCTGTCCTCTCACTTTCTCTCTAAATAAAAGCCTCTGCTTTGCTCTCCTACCTTGAGTGTTTGCTAAGTTCATTCTTCAACTCTGCAAAAAAGAACCCTGGCATCACCAACATTGTGCCATGTTTCTGGAACTTGTTTCTGCTCAAATAAGAGGCCTCTCTCTAATAAAACTTCTTTACCAAATCCCAGGACATCTAAGAGTAAGAAAAACTTAAAAAAAAATAATCCATCATCGTTTAGCCAAATAATAATCTTGACACCCATTGAATAATTAAATTTTGTATTATTTGCAGACCTTTTTCTACTACGTTTTAGCTTTCATAATAAGAGGGTAAGTAGTAGGTTTTTTCCAAACAAATGAACCCCTAAAGATGACTTCTGCAATTCCTAGAATGCTGGTCCAACTGTAACAGCCTCTAAATCCGTATTTTCTGTTATATTTGCTACACAAATAATTCAAGAAACAAATGCTAAGGGTGAGTTAAAGCAGGGGTGGTGCATGTTGAGAGGAGGCTATACTTAACAGATACTAAGTAAAGAAGAAAAAAAGACTTGGTTAATGGGTGAGCATGCTGGTGGAGTGGAGTGGTTGACTTCAGGTTTTCTGACAAGCAACTAGATTAAAAAGGAAGAAGTTTTGATGTATCTTCAATGTGACTGCAATTACTGCTACATGACTTTAATTATATGTCTTAGAGATCCATATAAAAGTAAGATTATTTTGGTAAAAACAGTCTCCACAGTGGCCTGGTAGAATAGATGGAATGCTGAAATGAAAGTGAAAGTCTTCATACAATGGATAAAAAGACAGAGGAATCATTCATTTAGTTCATGACCTGTCAATCTACTCAATTCACAAATGCACAGAAAAACAAGTGCCCAAACAGGAACCAGCAAAGGTCAGTAAATAAAAGTTAAAAAGTTATGTGCAGGTTAAAGAGATTTTTTATTGAACAAAAGTAAATTATTATTATTTTTATTAAGGTATGATTGATATACACTCTTATGAAGGTTTCACAAGAAAAACAATGTGGTTGCTATATTCACCCATATTAACGAGTCACCCCCCATACCCCATTGCAGTCACTGTCCAACAGTGTAGTAAGATGCCACAGAGACCCTACTTGTCTCCTCTGTGCTATGTCTTCCTCATGACCCCTCCACACACCATGTGAACTAACCATAATACCCCCCAATCCCCTTCTCCCTCCCTCCCCAGCTGCCCTCCCCCACCCCTCCCCTTTGGTAACCGCTAGTCCCTTCTTGGAGTCTCTGAGTCTGCTGCTATTTTGTTCCTTCAGTTTTGCTTCATTGAGGGAAATCATTTGGTATTTGTACAAAAGTAAATTATTGTAATTATTCTGTTACAGATTTTCTGACCAAGATAAATGGCACCCATTATGCCAAATCAAGAACTTGACTTAAATGTTACAGAACCAGTATAAACAGCCAGTTAGGCAGTATGCCAAGACAAACTGCTGTGTAATCCTGAATAGAGGATTTCTGGGGACTGATTCTAATTCATATTTGAACTCAGTTCAAATTCTTTGTGCACAGTGCATTCCATAAAGAAAATAAAAATGGCAATCTGCAATAGGCATTAAAATCTTTCAGTGGAACCTTGATAACCTAAGTGCTATTAGACATTACAGGAAGGAAATAGGGAAAGCCCATGGATTGTCAGTATGGATTCCAGGGTTCACTGCCACATGAAAAGCATGTTGATGGCAACACCCAGCCAATTTCCAGTTTTTCTGACCACTCTTCTTGGGGTCATCACAGATTCCTCTTTCTCTCACATCTCACATCCAATTCTTTGGAAAATCCTATTTGAATCATTTAAAAATATATCTACATCCTTTACAATCACCCTGGTCAAAGATCACTATCATCTCGTGCCTAGAAACCTGCCTCAGCTTCCTAATTCTCTTTACCCCTCCCAAGTGTCTATTCTCAACAAGATAACTAGGTAAATCTTTTAAATTTTAAGTCAGATCATAGCATCCATCTATTCAAAATTCCCCAAAGGCTTCCTATCTCACTCAGAGTGAAAGATAAACTATTTGAAACTGTCTTATAGGGGACTAATCAGTTCCCACCACCACTACCACCACTCTCCCTACTTCTCTGAATTTACTTTGACCCTTTCCCTACTCAATTTCCACCAATTCTGGCTTTCTTGCTGCTCCTCAAGCACACCAAGCACAGTCCTGCCTTGGAGGTCACTGTACTAGTTGTTTCCTTTGTCTGGAACATTCATTCCCTCACTCTCTTTAAACCTTGACTGTTGTCAGCTTTTCAGTAAGTCTTTCCCATGATTAGTTTAAAAAATAATTTCCCATCTTTATATCTCCACTGCTGTATTCACTTTTCTCTTTGTCTATAGAATTTTTACTTTCCAGTATACAACATAATTTACTTATGTATTTGGCCCTTGTTTCTCTTGGGTGTTTGTCTTTCCCTTTCCCCACTTGCCATATTTGAACATATGGTCCAAAATAGGGGAGTAATTTGTTCTCTGATATATTCCAGGCACTTTGAAAATGACTTCGTACATTTTTTTTTGAAAAGACAAATAAGAGCCACATACGACTTTTTCTTAGGGTCACATATCTTAATTAGTATAGTTCACAATAACCTGTCCATTGTATTGAGCTAATGCTGTTGGTTGGTATTAACACTTGGTTGGAGTGATGGGAAGAGCCATGTAATGCTACATTTTACTCTACTTTTTGGAACATCACTAATTTATTTTTGAAAATAGTGTCATTAGGAGATTAAAGATGGTGGTGTAAGAGCTCAAAAAAGTGGATAAGTCCTTCCAGAAAAAAAAAATTAAAGACATAATTTTAAAAAAAGAAAAGAAAAGAAAATAGTGTCATTAGTAATATCCCTTCAAACTTCCTTTAAGAAATATTTACCTAGAGAAGCCACTACTAGTTGGGATATTTTAGGCTCTGCTCCCATTATTATCGGAATTGCCCTCTACATAGTTAAAAAAACATTTCACCTATGGCTAAAACATGAATTAAATGAAGAATTGTTTCTCTAAGGATGGAACATTTTGGAAAAGTGAGCAGCTAAAAAAATTTTGTTGGATGAAATGTAAATAAGAATTGAAAAAAATTAGCAAAGTACCAAGTGATTTAACTCATTTGTGGAGCATAAAAACAACGCAAAGCTGAAGGGACAAAACAGCAGCAGACTCACAGACTCCAAGAAGGGACTAGCGGTTACCAAAGGGAAGGGGCTGGGGAGGGAGGGAGAAGGGGATCAAGGGCATTATAATTAGCACACATAATATAGGTAGGTCACAGGGAAGGCAGTACAGCCCGGAGAAGACAGGTAATGACTGTAGCATCTTACTACACTGATGGACAGTGATTGCAATGGAGTGTGTGTGGGGGGGTGGACTTGACAATATGAGTGAATGTTGAAACTACAATGTTGCTCATGTGAAACCTTCATAAGATTGTGTATCAACAACACCTTAATAAAAAAAAGATTAGCAAAAAAATCCCAAAAATCGAGACAGATCCTTTGAAAAATTACAGATTACTTGAAAAATGTGCTTCAGCTCTGACTCTATTTGAAAGAATCTAAAACTGGTTATCCTAGATAATGTTTTATCAATGTAAGATTATTCAAGAATAAGGAGCCAGAGCTACAGTCAGTGAAACCTGTTTAAAGGAAGTAGCCTGAGCCCCAAAATGTTAGAGAATGAATGTCCATATACAGGTTTCCATATATTCTCACACACACATTTTTTCTCAATCATCTGAGAGTTAAATTGAAGACATGATGTTCATTTTCTCCTAAATAGTTCCTTAAAACAGGCAAGTATTTCTGTTTTCTTTGTTTTCTAAAAATAATGACATTCTCTTTCATAACCACAGTACAGTCATGAAAATCAGAAGTTACAAAATCAGGAGATTAACATGGGTACAATATTCTAATTTAACCTACAAACCTTAATCATATTTTGCCAATTTCCTTGGTAACATCTTCTGTAGCAAAAGAAAATCCCAGATAATGTGTTGCCTATATTTTTCATAACTTGATTTAGGTTGCATGAATTTAGACATGATTTTAAAATATTTTGTGAAGGAAGGTGTTCAAAAGGTACAATTTATATGATAAGTACTAGGGATGTAGCATACAACATGAGACTACAGTTAACATTGTTATATGATATATATGAAAGTTGTTAAAGAGTGTAAATCCTAAGAGTTTTCATCACAAGGAAAATTTAAAATTTTTTTCTTTTCATTGAGATGAGATAGATGCTAACTAAAAATTCTTGTGAGATGATAGATGCTAACTGGTAATAATTCATAATATATAAATTCATAGTATATGTAATTTAATATGTTCATAATTTCATATGTAATTTAAACCATTATGCTGTTCACCTTAAATTTATACAGTGATGTATGTCAATTATGTCTCAACAAAACTAGAAAACATTTAAAATAAAAATTTTATTTTCTGGATTATAGCAGAGGGAAAACATTAATTTGTGACTATGCTGCTATTTTTTGAAATCTATGAGACAATAACAGCAATCACAAATCTGTTTAGATAACTGTAAAATATATACTGTGTTAAGCAAATAATTAATATGTATCTTCATTAAGAAAATACCACTTTTGTCAGGGTTTATTTAAAAGGGGATATATAACAGTCATAGTGATTTACAGAGCTCACATTAATTGTCTAGTCACAGGGAATGGCCATCTAACTTACTTATACTTTGTGACAGAGTTCCAGGACTCCCTTGGCTTCAAGTTCTTCTACTACTATTTTTCAGCTTTTCTGGAAAGTTCTTCATCTCACATATCTTATTTTTTCCCTCAAAACCCCAGAGAGCAATGTCTTCTGTCTCCTTTATGCCCTTGGACTTTATTAGCTCAGTATTATCCTTCTCAGATTATTCTTCTTTAATTGTCTAGCATAGTGAGTACAAATTTAAGCTGCACATTTGCTAACTCATCACTTACTTTGAACATTTGAAGTGTGGATGTTGGATAGTATGTATATACTTGCTGCGTACAAATAGTTCTTTGTTAGCTGCTTATTGACTAATAGTTGGCTTGATTCCACCATACTTTTTTCCGCCCAGTTCTAGTAATTGGGCTTCTGCTTTGTTCATGCCTTGTGACCGTCTTTGTCTTGCACCAATTCCAGTAATTTGTTCCAAATGATCTACTTATGCTTCACTTACTATCTTGATTACCTCTCCAAATCAATGAGTACTTCAAGACTAGGGGTCCTGTCTTTCAGAAAATATTTATGAGACAGAAACAAGATCCTGTCTCCAAACCATTTTATCACCAGAGACTAGATAACTCTCTATATATATTCATAATTACTAAGGTTAAGCTCCCTAAAACACAATTTTACAACTGGCCTATATTACTTCCATATTAAGTGTAAATTGTTTTTCTCTACCGTTTAACATTATAGATACCCCCACACATTTATGGTCCACCTGAAAATTGTTATTTGCCTTATGCTTTCTTCTGCTCTTTAAGCTAGACAAACCCAGCTGCACTCTATGTACACAACAGCTATTGAATATGTATTATGGATAATCCCATGCTGATTTTTCTTCTTGTTCTCAATCTTTTATTGCTCTTTCTCCACATGTTCTGTAATATAAACTCTTTGTTCTTAGTCTGGACTTTGTTTATCTCTCTGATGTAGCTTAGATTTCATGCTAGTACTTGACATCCTCAGCATTTGATATTTGAGTTTCCCAGTGTTCTTCAGCAGAGACTGAAACTCCTGCATTTCCTTTTTAAGAGTTCTTTGTGAGAAAGCAGTTTATATTCACAATTTGCTTTTCCTTTCACCCAACTTAATTCAATACAACATAGGTTTTACTTCTTAGTGTATGCTTTTGCATTTAATTAACAATAACTTAACTGATGATGTCTGAGAACTAGAAAAACATGTAACCCCAAACATCTTTTGTCTCAATATATTAGGACTTCCCACATGTATCCAGTGCATGTAAGTACATTTATAGTCCCACAGGTTATCAATAGCTCATTAGAGTAAAACAAGAATTTTGATTATGCCCAAGAGCAAAAATCTTAATTTGTATAAGGGTAATTATATAATTAGCCTCCTCCTTTTTCTCCTGATAATGTTTTTGTAATATGTCCTAGTGATGAGAGGTGAGATGAACTGGAAATCGGCAGGGTATTTTTTTAAAACACGGATACTGGCCAAAAGATTTTACTTATATGAACATTTGTCAAGATATTTGTTTCCCTCGTCTGAGGAGACAGATCCAAAATATATATATATTGCTAAGACCAACATCAATGAGTTTACCACCCATGTTTTTTTTTAGGAATTTTATGGTTTCAGTTCTTACATTTAAATCTTTAATCCATTTTGATTAAAGGCATCCAAATTGGAAAGGAAGAAGTAAAACTTTCCTATTTGCAGATGACATGATACTATAGAAAACCCTAGTGACACCACCAAAAAAACCATTATAATTAATACATGAATTCAGTAAAGTTTCAGGATACAAAGTGAAATCAGTTGCATTTTTATATATTAATAATGAAGTATCTGAAAGAGAAATGAATAAAACAATCCCATTTATAATTGCATCAAAAAAGAGTAAAATACCTAGGAATAAATTTAGCTAAGGAGGTGAAGACCTGTATTTTGAAAACTATAAGACACTGATGAAAGAAATTGACGGTGGCACAACAAAATGGAAAGATATACCATGTTCACTGATTGGAAAAATTAATGTTGTTAAAATGTTCTTACTACCCAAAGAAATCTACAGATTCAATGTAATTCCCATCAAAATAGTTTTCAGAGAACTAGAATAATCCTAAAATTTATAAATAGCCAAAGCAATCTTGACAAAGCTCAAGGTATCATGCTTCCAGATTTCAAACTATACTACAAAGCTATAGTAATCAAAATGGTTATAAAAAAGAGACACAGATCAATATGTGGTGAATTAATCATGGCAAAGGAGGCAAGAATCTACAATGGGAAAAGACAAGAATCTACAATGGGGAAAAAAGATATTTACCTTCAATAAATGGTGTTGGGGTAACTGAAGAGCTACATGCAAGAGAATGAAACTGAATTACTGTCTCAAGCCATACATAAAAATAAATTCAAAATGGATTAAAGATTTAAATGTAAGAACTGAAACCATAAAATCCCTGAAAAAAAAACATGGGTGGTAAACTGACTGATGTTGGTCTTAGCAATATTTTTTTTTGGATCTGTCTTCTCAGACAAGGGAAACAAAAGTAAAGTAAAAATAAACAAATGAAACTACATCAGACTAAAAATCTGCACAGTGAATAAAAACATCAACATTACAAAAAGGAAAACTACTATATGGCAGAAGGCATTGGCAAATGAGACATCTGAGAAGGGGTTAATATCCAAATATATAAAGAACTCATACAAATTGACACCATAAAAATAATCTGATTGAAAAATGGGGAGAGGACATGAGAAGACATTTTTCTAAAGAAGACATACAAATGGTCAACAGACACATGGAAAGATGGTAAACATCATTAATCGTCAGGGAAACACAAAACCACAGTGACATATCATATCACACCAGTCAGAATGGCTAATATAAGAAAGACAAGAATAACAAGTGTTGGTGAGGATGTGGAGAAAAGAGAGCCCTCATACACTGTTGGTGTGGATGTAAATTGGTGTAGTCATTATGGAAAGCAGTATGGAAGTTCCTCAAAAAATTAAAAATATAACTACCATACAATCCAGCAATTCGACTTCTGGGTATTTATCCAAAGAGAACAAAACACTAAGTTGAAAAGATATGTGCACCCTTATGTTCTTTGCAGCATTGTTTATAACAGCCAAGATATGGAAGCAACCTAAGGGCCTACTAGTAGAAAATGGATAAAGAAAATGTGATATATACACACACACAAACAAAGGCAATGAAATAGTACTAACCCATAAAAAATAAAGAAATCTTGCCATTTTTCAATCACATGATTGGATTTAGAGGTTGATATGCTAACTGAAATAAGTTAAACAGAGAAAGACAAATATGTCATTTCACTTATATGTGTAATCTAAAATACAAAACAAATTAACAAACAAAACAAAATGGAAAAGTTCTCACAGATGTTACATGGTGGCAGGGAAGAGTTGGGGATGTTGAAATAGGTGAAGGGGATTAAGAGGTTCAAACTTCTATTTACAAAATAAACAAGGCATGGATATATAATGCTCAGACCTATACATGTTAAAACCAGACAATATATAAAGGATGACATTTTACTTAAATTCGCCTGTGCTAAAGTAAAGGGATGTCCACAAGAACTTGGACTTGAAGCAGAAACAAAATTCATCAAACTTTTCTCCAGTTATGGGTATGAGGAAGTAAACATGAATGAGATAAATATATCTGTAACTTATATACTGAAAGACAAACAAATACAGCATTACCTTTGTGAAGAATTACTAGGTAAGACAGGGCAGAAAAAATATGTAGATGTTTCACTGTTCTCAGTAGGTTTCTTCATGTGATATGAACAAACATAGGAAGAGGTCAAGATGATACAAAATTGGAATAGGTGGAATGAGGGCTTGGTCAAGTTAGCAAGGTTTGTAGGACATTAAATGTGTAATAGTGTACTTAAACTCTGTATTGCAGGAAGTAAAGAAGATAATAGTACAGAAAAATTAATTCATGAGAGGAAGTTAAATCTGAGAAACTCTCATAAAAAGAGCAATGATGAGGATGGCCAACATCCAAAACACAAACAACAACAAATGTTGGCGAGGATATGGAGAAAAGGGAACCCTCCTACACTGCTGGTGGGAATGCAAATTAGTTCAACCATTGTGGAAAGCAGTATGGAGGTTCCTCAAGAAACTCAGAATAGAAATACCACTTGACCCAGGAATTCCACTCCTAGGAATTTACCCTAAGACTGCAGCAGCCCAGTTTGAAAAAGACAGATGCACCCCTATGTTTATAACAGCACTATTTACAATAGCCAAGAAATGGAAGCAACCTAAGTGTCCATCAGTAGATGAAAGGATAAAGAAGATGTGGTACATATACACAATGGAACATTATTCAGTCATAAGAAGAAAACAAATCCTACCATTTGCAACAACATGGATGGAGCTAAAGGGTATTATGCTCAGCGAAATAAGCCAAGCTGAAAAAGACAAGTATCAAATGATTTCACTCATATGTGGAGTATAAGAACAAAGAAAAAAACTGAAGGAACAAAACATCAGCAGACTCACAGAACCCAAGAAAGGACTAATAGTTACCAAAGGGAAAGGGACTGGGGAAGATGGGTGGGAAGGGATGGATAAGGGGGAAAAAGGGCTATTACCATTAGCACACATAATGTAGCGGGTGTGGGGGTGAAGTGGGGGGATACAGGGAAGGCAATATAACACAGAGAAGACAAGTAGTGATTCTATAGCATCTCACTGCACTGATGGACAGTGACTGAAGTGGAGTTGGTGGGGGAAACCTGATGAAGGGGGTAGTTTAATAACCATAATATTGCACATGTAATTGTAGATTAATGATACCAAAATAAATTATATTAAAAAAAGAGCAATGACCAATTAAAGATGCCAGTGTGAGAGGTGAGACAGGCTTCCTCCTAAAATCTCATATAATATGAAAATATAATTAATAAAACTAATCCTGAAAGTGCAACATGAAAGAGGCCTGCACCAAACTGCATACACCTGGAGAAAAGAATAAACCTCATGGAACAGGGTAACGTACCAATGCCATGGCCCAGTGAGACTTGGCCAAGCCCTTCCCCAACCCCAGCTCAAGAGCAGGAGGAAGAGAAACAGAGTGGGGAGGGAGTGGAGGCCTGGGACTGCTGCCTATCTAACTCCAGAGATGTGATCAGGGAGCACAAACTTACATTTCACGGTGTTTTCATGGTACTCTCATGATTAGGGGGTTGGAAAGCTAAGACAGGCAGAATACCTGGAGAGACTGGGATTCCAGCCACTTGTAGAAACCAGGGATCCATATCAGGCTTTTCTGGGACAAAAGAAAGCTGGGCAGTCTGAGAGACTTCCTAACAGCAAGAGCGCTGAAAGGGGCAAGGATTGCACTGAGGTTACTGCTCAGAAGAAAAGACAGGTAGACAAAATTGTCCAGGTGCACTCTGCCCAGCAGGTTGGGAACTTTCATGATCTTCAGGAGTTCCAGCTCCCCGGCTGGCTACAGAGCTCCAAGGACCCCCTCCGGGATACACAGCCTACTGAGACTTTCTCCCGGCCAGCCCCACCTGGCTCGCAAACACCAAACCCTACCCTGGCATTAGGCCAGCCACAGGGAAGCCCCATCTATAGCAACTACAAACACAAAGCACGGAGGCTTATACCTGTGTGCTTGGCCCACTGGTTCTGGCAGTGCAGACAGGCATAGCAGCCGGGAATCAGGAAACAGCTCTTTCCTCCCCCCCAGGCACCAATACTGCTCTCCTGTGACCCCTGACATTGCTTCAGGGACTGAGCAGCTCCAGGGAATAGAGCTCCAGGGCACTAGAGGGTGCTACATACAAATATGAAATGCCAAAGGAACCTGGTCCAAAGTAAAATGATGCATACAACCCCTGAGAAAAATTCAAATGAAATCAACCTCATGAATCTGCCTGAAAGGGATTTCAAAATAAAAATCATTAACATGCTCATGGAGGTACAGAAAAATATTCAAGAACTCAGGAATGAATTCCAGTCAGAGATCCGATCATTATGGAACACAGTATCAGAAATGAAACATACAATGGAAAGTTTTAAAAGCAGATTAGATATGGTGGAGGAGACGATAAATGAAATAGAAATTAGAGATGAGGAATACAAAGAAGCTGAGGCACAAAGAGAGAAAAGGACCTCTAAGAATGAAAGAATATTGAGAGAACTGTGTGACCAATCCAATTGGAACAATATTCACATTATAGGGGTACCAGAAGAAGAAGAAAGAGAGAAGGGGATAGAGAGTGTCTTTGAGGAGGTAAAGGCTGAAAACTTTCCCAGTCTGGGGGAGGAGATAGTCACCCCGGCCATGGAGGTGCACAGATCTCCCAACACAAAGGACCCAAGGAAGACAACACCAAGACATATAGTAATTAAAATGGCAAAGATCAAGGATAAGGAAAGAGTATTAAAAGCAGCCAGAAAGACAAATAAGATCACATACAAAGGAAAGCCCATCAGGCTATCATCAGACTTCTCAGCAGAAACCTTACAGGCCAGAAGGGAGTGACTTTATGTATTTAATGCAATGAAGCAGAAGGACCTCAAACCAAGAATACTTTACCCGGCAAGGTTATCACTTAAATTTGAAGTAGGGATTAAACAATTTCCAGGTAAGCAAAAGCTGAGACAATTTACCTCCCACAAACCGTCTCTACAGTGTATTTTGGAGGGACTGCTATAGATGGAAGCATTCCTAAGGTTTAATAGCTGTCACTAGGGGTAATAAAACCACACTAAAGAAGGGAGAACAGTTAATCAATAAGCAAATGCAAAATTAAACCAACGATCCCCAAAGTCAGTCAAGGGATAGACAAAGAGTACAGAATGTGATACCTAATATATAAAGAATGGAGGAGGAAGAAAAAGGAGGAGAAAAAAAGAACCTTGGGGCCATGTTTGTAACAGCATATTAAGTGAGTTAAGTTAGACTGTTAGAGTGTAAGGAAGTTAACCTTGAACCTTTGGTAACCATGAAACTAAAGCCTGAAATGGCAATAACTACATACCTATAGATAATCACCCTAAATGTAAATGGTCTGAATGCACCAATCAAAAGACACAGAGTCACTGAATGGATAAAAAAAACAAGACCCATCTATATGCTGCCTACAAGAGACTCACCTTAAACCCAAAGACATACACAGACTAAAAGTGAAGGGATGGAAAAAGATATTTCATGCAACTAATAGGGAGAAAAAAGCAGGAGTTGCAGTACTTGTATCAGACAAAATAGAATTCAAAACAAAGAAAGTCATAAGACACAAAGAAGGACATTACATAATGATAAAGGGCTCAATCCAACAAGAAGATATAACCATTATGAATATCTATGCACCCAAAACAGGAGCACCTACATATGTGAAACAAATACTAACAGAATTAAAAGGGGAAATAGAATGCAATGCATTCATTCTAGGAGACTGCAACACTCCACTCACCCCAAAGGACAGATCAAACCAGACAGAAAATAAGTAAGGAGACAGAAGCACTGAACAACACATTAGAACAAATGGACCTAACTGACATCTACAGAACTCTGCACCCAAAAGCAGCAGAATACACATTCTTCTCAAGTGCACATGGAACATTTTCAAGAATAGATAATATCCTAGGCCACAAAAAGAACCTCATTAAATTCAAAAAGGCTGAAATTGTACCAAGCAGTTTCTCAGATGACAAAGGTATGAAACTAGAAATAAATTATGCAAAGAAAATGAAAAATCCCACAAACACGTGGTGGCTTCACAACATGCTCCTAAATAACCAATGGATCAATGACCAAATAAAAACAGAGATCACGCAATATATGGAGACAAATGATGACAATAATTCAATACTGCAAAATCTATGGGATGCAGCGAAGACCGTGCTAAGAGGAAAGTATATTGCAATAGAGGCCTACCTCAGGAAAGAAGAACAATCCCACATGAACAGTCTAAACTCACAATTAACAAAACTGGAAAAAGAAGAACATATGAGGCCCAAAGTCAGTAGAAGGTGGAACATATTAAAGATTAGAGCAGAAATAAATAAAATAAAAAAGAATAAAATAGAAAGAATCAATGAAAGCAGGAGCTAGGTCTTCGAGAAAATTAACAAAATAGATAAACCCTAGCCAGATTTATCAAGAAAAAAAAGAGTCTACACACATAAACAGAATCAGAAATGAGAAAGGAAAAATCACTACAGACACCACAAAATACAAAGAATTATGACAGAATACTATGAAAAATTATATGCTAACAAACTGGAAAACCTAGTTTTCTAGAAAATGGACAGCTTTCTAGAAAAATACAACTCTCCAAGGCAGACCCAGAAATAAGATAATCTGAACAGACCATTGCCAGAAACAAAATTGAACTGGTAATCAAAAAACTACCTAAGAACAAAACCTCTGGACCAGATGGCTTTACCACTGAATTTTACCAAACACTTAGTGAAGACTTAATACCCATCCTCCTTAAAGTTTTCCAAAGAGTAGAAGAAGAGGGAATACTTCCAAACTTATTCTATGAGGCCAGCATCACTCTAATACCAAAACCAGGCAAAGACAACACAAAAAAAGAAAATTACAGATGAATATCCCTGATGAACATAGACGCAAAAATACTCAACAAAATATTAGCAAACCGAATTCAAAAATACATCAAAAGGATCATCCATCATGATCAAGTAGGATTTATTCCAGGGATGCAAGGATTGTACAACATTCGAAAATCCATCAACATCATCCACAACATCCACAAAAAGAAGAAAAAAGACCACATAATCATCTCCATAGATGCTGAAAAAACATTTGACAAAATTCAACAGCCATTCATAATAAAACTCTCAACAAAATGGGAATAGAGGGCAAGTACTTCAACATAATAAAGGCCACATATGACAAACCCACAGTCAACATTATACTTACCAGTGAGAAGCTGAAAGCTTTTCCTTTAAGATTGGGAAAAAGACAAAGATGCCCAATCTCCCCACTTTTATTCAACATAGTTCTGGAGGTCCTAGCCACAGCAATCAGACAACACAAAGAAGTAAAAGGCATCCACACTGGCAAGGAAGAAGTTAAACTGTCCCTGTTTGCAGATGACATGATATGGTACACAAAAACTCTAAAGAATCCACTCCAAAACTACTACATCTAATATCTGAATTCAGCAAAGTTGCAGATACAAAATTAACACACAGAAATCTTTGCTTTCCTATATACTAACAATGAACTAGCAGAAAGAGAAATCAGAAAAACAATTCCATTCACAATTGCATCAAAAAGAATAAAATACCTAGGAATAAACCTAACCAAGGAAGTGAAAGACCTATACTCTGAAAACTACAAGACACTCATGAGAGAAATTAAAGAGGATACCAATAAATGAAAACACGTCCCATGCTTATGGATAGGAAGAATTAATATTGTCAAAATGGCCATCCTGCCTAAAGCAATCTACAGATTCTATGCAATTCCTATCAAAATACCAACAGCATTCTTCAACGAACTAGAGAAAATAATTCTAAAATTCATATGGAACTACAAAAGACCCCGAATAGCCAAAGCAATCCTGAGAAGGAAGAATAAAGCTGGGGGGATTATGCTCCGCAACTTCAAGCTCTACTACAAAGCCACAGTAATCAAGACAATTTGGTACTGGCACAAGAACAGACCCATAGACCACTGGAACAGACTAGAGAGCCCTGACATAAACCCAAGCATATATGGTCAATTAATATATGATAATGGAGCCATGCAATGGAGAAATGAGAGCCTCTTCAACAACTGGTATTGGCAAAACTGGACAGCTACATGCAAGAAAATGAAACTGGATTATTGTTTAACCCCATACACAAATGTAAACTCAAAATGGATCAAAGACCTGAATGTAAGTCATGAAACCATAAAACTCTTAGAAGACAACATAAGCAAAAATCTCCTGAATATAAGCATGGGCAACTTCTTCCTGAACGCATCTCCTTGAGCAAGGGAAACAAAATCACAAATAAACACATGGGACTACATCAAACTAAAAAGCTTCTGTATGGCAAAGGACACCATCAACAGAACAAAAAGGCATCCTACAGTATGGGAGAATATATTTGTAAATGACATATCCGACAAGGAGTTAACATCCAAAATATATAAAGAACTCACTCGGCTCAAAACCCAAAAAGCAAATAACCCGATTAAAAAATGGGCAGAGGATATGAAGAGAGTTCTCCAAAGAAGAAATTCAGATGACCAACAGACACATGAAAAGATGCTCCATATCACTAATCATCAGGAAAATGCAAATTAAAACCACAATGAGATATCACCTCACACCAGTAAGGATTGCCACCATCCAAAAGACTAAGAACAACAAATGCTGGTGAGGATGCAGAGAAAGGGGAACCCTCCTACACTGCTGGTGGGAATGTAAGCTAGTTCAACCATTGTGGAAAGCAATATGGAGGTTCCTCAAAAAACTAAAAATAGAAATACCATTCGACCCGGGAATCCCACTCCTTGGAATTTACCCAAAGAATACAACTTCTCAGATTCAAAAAGACATATGCACCCCTATATTTATCGCAGCACTATTTACAATAGCCAAGATATGGAAGCATCCTAAGTGTCCATCAGTAGATAGATGGATAAAGAAGATGTGGTACATATACACAATGGAATACTATTCAGACATAAGAAAGAAACAAACCCTACCGTTTGCAACAACATGGCTGGAGCTGGAGGATATTATGCTCAGTGAAATAAGCCAGGCGGAGAAAGACAAGTGCCAAATGATTTCCCTCATTTGTGGAGTATAACAATGCAGCAAGATTGAAGGAACAAAATATCAGTAGACTCAGAGACTCCAAGAAGGGACTAGTGGTTACCAATGGGGAGGGGTGTGGGAGGGTGGGTGGGGAGGGAGGGAGAAGGGGATTGATTGGTATTATGTTTAGTACACATGGTGTCGGGGGTCACGGGGAAAACAGAGTCTCACAGAGAAGGCAAACAGTGACTCTGTGGCATCTTACTACACTGATGGAGAGTGACTGCATTGGGGTATGGGTGGGAACTTGATAGTATGGGTAAAAGTAGTCACCACATTGTTTTTTCATGTGAAACCTTCATAAGAGTGTATATCAAGAATACCTTAATAAAAAAAATTTTTTAATCTGAGAATCTCTCTTAGACTCTTGAACATAGGACAATGATGATCTATAGAGTATGGAGATTGGCAATACAATAGTCTGCCCTATGTGTTAGTCACAATTGCTGGAATAAAATATAAAATATGTAATTGGAATAACAAAAGTTGTCTAAATAGGGTAAGATAATTAAATATGCAGATTCAAATGTATCATTATGTTTTGGGAAACAGTGAAAAGAGGGCCGCACATATTATTTGGCAATCCATTTTAAGTAAAGGGGGGAAAATTTGGAGGGGAAAAATATTTACCCTATAATCTAAAGGAACAAAACAACATTGGCCTCAGTCTTTTTCTGCAATGTTGAAAGAAAATGTTTGTGACCCAATCAGTCAACTTGTCTGTCATGTACAAGAACAGCAGAATGTTTTAGTTGAGTAATGTTTTAGAAAATGTAGTCGCACATAATGTTCAAAATTACTTCATAAAGAAGAAACATAAGTGACTAATTAAGAAAGAGATGGGAAAGCAGAACAGGGAGGAAAGCAAGAGAAGACAGAAGAAAATGTGTGTCAGCAGGACTACTGAGTAAGCCCTCTTAGAATCAGCAAAACTAAGCATGAGAGGAAATGCTGAGTTTATTTAGGAGAATTTGTGGTTGAATTTTTCACCTCTTGCCATGCTCTTCTTCCTTCTCCAGACTTCCTTCCCTGGCTACTGTCTCCAGGGTTGTCAAGGAAAGGAGAAAGTAAGCATGAAGAGGAGGTACATTTGGAAGGAATGAGGAAATGCCGCCAACATGGGGGCTATGACCTCTTCCTAAGCAGGGAAAGAAAGCAAAAACATGCAACTCTGAATTACAGCAATTAACATGAGGGTTGTTATGAGTTCAGGAAAGTTCATGTGATTCAGAAGGCTATGGGTTAAGGGACTATTTTCCATGCCAGTTTTTACTCCTAAGTCTATATTGTGGAATACAATTTATAGTTAACTGGAGTTATTGCATTGTTATGGTCTTTACACAGACATGGTGTGTAGAAAAAGTATGGTAGCAAGAGTTGTGTGGGACATAGGGCCCGACTAAGACCTGCGGGCTGTTCTGAGACCTGCAGACATTATGGTGCACTTTCATATACATAATTCAAACTAAAATATATTAAACAACCAGAGTAAGGAAGTCCAATAAGATTCTAGATTATTTCCTAAAAATTACTCCTGCAATGGTTTGTTTTTATTAAATATATGAAAAATTCCCCCCCCCAGTTGCCTTTGAACACAATAATTTAATGGTACCCTAAGCATGTGCTTAATTTTTCTGTCAGGTAAGCCTTTATTGGGATTGTAGACTAAATACGTGTGTGTGTGTGTGTGTGTGTGTGTGTGTGAGAGAGAGAGAGAGAGAGAGAGAGAGAGAGAGAGAGAGAGAGAGAGAAGAGTATGTGTACCTACATCTGTATATTTCTTGGCAAGCCCTGATGCTTCACAATTTCCCTCTCTCCAGGATTTCCCTGCCTCCCTTATGTTTCTCCTTCATGTTATTTGATGCACCCTGATCTCTTATGTACCTCCCCCTTCTCTCTCTGAAGTAGGTCAGATTCCTGTTAGTTTGTAACTTATCTTGGATTTATCCTATATAGCTTGTTTATCTCTTTCTTCACTCTTCTAGACCCAAGAATACTTGATTCACCTGTGAAGGTAACCTGTTTCCTGCCTCCTTTCTCTGTAGCCTTAGACTGTTCTGTATCTACATGTCTCAATGAGAAACGGCAATGAGTTGGCCTTGTCCTAGGTCAGCGTGCCTCCATATTATGCCTGCCTTATAGAAATGCTGTTCAGGTTACGTGAGGCAATGAGTTAGTCAATTAAAGCTCAGAAGGCCAGAAGAAACTTGACCTGGAATGTTTGAATACTCACCAGATAAAGAAAAATATCTCAAAATAGCTTGTTTTTCATTATGTCAATTAGCACATACCATTGTAAGATTTACTTTAGTCTGCTAAAAGGCCCAGCTTATTCAGGAAGAATTCAATCTTAAGGCTAAGACTGCATTTTAATCAAACAGACAGTAACTCAGCCCACCTTAGAGGCAGGGCAAACAGTCTTGATTGATCTGTCCAGACAGAAACTGCTCTCCTAGAAAGGAATCAAAGCAGTAAATTTCTTGTGTTAAGTTAAAAGAAGAAACTTAATGTCTTATCAAAGATGAACATTCTGGGACCATTTAACAAGTACACACCCCTAGCCCTTTGTCACATTCCTGAAAATCCTTAAAAGGGGAACCCCCAACCTTTCAGCACTCACCTCTCTCTGAAGTCGCCCACACTTTCTAAGTGCATAGCCTTTTCCCAATCTTTCAGTGCCTCTTCTCTGAGATAGCCCACACTCCCCTTTCTCCAAGTGTGCACCTTTTTGCTTTAAATAAACTTCTCATTGCTCAACTTAATGTTTTGTCTCTGTGCTTTTCCAGTGGTAAGTGTCTTTGTCAGTTTTCTTTGTCATTCTAATTCTCCAGATTTAAGCCCAAACCTTCACTCCCTCGGTCCTATTTCAGATAATTAAGCAGGGACCACTGAGAGCTCAGATCTGGGCTTGCAAATTACCATGGCCAGGTGCACTGGATGGAACTGCAGCTTACAATCAGCTCTTTAGTAGCCTTCCTGAAAGTCTCCTTTCTTTGTCTCTAGGAAGTTCGCAGAACATTGTTTCACTCCATCCAGTGCTCTGCAGCTCCCCAAAATCCTGGGGTGGTGGGGATTCAGTTCCTACACCATGCAGATCCAAATGGACACTGGATGCCAGGTGATACTGGCTTAAGGAGTTAGCAGGGGATATGCCCCATGCTGAGTAGCAGTTCAATGAACTTCCTTTATTATTCTGATCCATCATTCCCTGACACTCTTGCTTTAATAAATTCCTTCCTCACCTTGTACTCTGACTTCCCTGCATGTCCAAACCAACAATATCACTAATTTTCTTTAGGTTTTCCATTTCTCTTCCAAGAATTATTTATTACATCTACATAGTTTTATAACCCTAGTTATTAGACTTAATTCCCATGTTTAATTGGTTTTATTGCTCACCATTATCCTTTTAATATTTATTCTACATTCTTTAATATACTTTTTTCATTTTGTTATTTTGGTAAACTATACATGACACGAGGCTTACCATTTTAATAATTTTTAAGTGTATAATTCAGTGACACTAAGTAAATGCATAATGTTATGTAATCATCATCATTATTTATTTTCAAACCTTTTTCATAATTCCAAACAGAAACTCTATATTCTTTGAGCAATGGCCCCCAAGGACATATTTTTTGGCTGAATAATTCCACTGTATTTATAGACTACCTTTTCTTGACATATAGCTTTTTACTTTTGTATTTGGTTGAACAAAGTGTATTTTGGTATTTCATTTTTAATTATTCAGCTTTGACATAACTTTACCTATGTGGAATATAAAGCCATCATGTTCTCTTACTCATGTATCAAATTTGGATTTTCATATATCATTCAGAGAGTTTGAGATATTTCATCATTATATTCCCCACAAAGTAACAGCTTTATCTTGTTGATATAACCATCTTTGGCTATATAGCTTTGTTTGTACATCCATTTGAATATTTTTAATCAGATTTCTTTCTGGTATTTAATGAGTAAAAACAAGGAAAATCTGATGATACTATTGTCGAGATGCATAGGTTTCATAAAATCGTAATGGAGATACACCCATTAACTGTACTGAGATGAATATTTAGCCTCAGTTGAATATTCACTGCAATCAAACCACTTGATTCTGTGTTTATATGAAAAGAAAATAGGTAATTTAAAGGGATTGGCTCCCCTTACTCAGTTTTCCCTGTTTTGTCTCTGGGAACTCACTTTAAATAAAATCTGAGGTTTGGAGAAATGGTAACCATCTTGCAACATGAGGACAAAGTCAAGAGATGGCAGAAACTCAAATTAAATGTCCTGATATCACAGAGCCATAATTCTGGATTTTCCCATTTCTACAGTTCCTGTTATGTGTGAATTTAATGTTCTTATTAGTAAAACAAAGTCAGGTAATAGGATATCATGAGGGTAAAGACAACATTATTAATTTCCTTATCATTGTATGTACAGTATCTAGCAATAGTAGAAAGCAAACAATTATTACTTGACAAGATGAATATACAAAATGTTTAACAGATGTCATAAAAGACTATGTCAAACAAGTAAGGAGTAATTATGAATTTATGAACTTCCTATGTCCTATAACATGTAGACTGCACATTGAAATTTCATATTCAAAAGCCATTAATTGAAGCCAATATTAATAGAAACACTTTAAACTACCTAGTGAAATGCTCAAAGCTCAGTATAGACTAGCTTGAGAGTTAAAAATTCTAATAAGGATCAGTTTCAGGGATTCCCAAGTCTTTCTTGAGTTTAAACTTAAGGAGCCTTATCAGATTCTTGCTTTAAGATCAGAGAAAAATCTCTTGCACCCAGTGCAGGAAGGGGAAAAGTAACCATTTTGAAATATGCACAGAGCCCTCTGTTCTCCTTAACAAGGTCTGCTATTCAGGTCATTTTTTCATTCTTCAAAGGATACAGCTAAAAGATTGGAAACACAATTATTTTTGGGATAAAATAATTGTGCATCATATGTCCAATAATAAACTTGTATCCACAATAAATAACTCTTATAACTCGATTAAAAAACAATTAAAAAGGGACAAAAAGATTTGAATAGATACTTCCCCAGAGAATATGTACAGATGGAAAGTAAAAGTAAACATATGAAAACATGCTCAACATCAGCAGCCATGAGAAATGCAAACTGCATTGAGGTGCCCATACACACAGGTAGGAGCAGCTAAAATAAGGAAACTTGAGAATGCCACATAATGGCAAGGATGAAGAGCAGCTAGAAATATCACGTTGTTTAGATGCAAAATGTACCACTATTTCGGAAACAATTTGGCAGTTTCTTAAAAAGTTAAACACAAATAAACCACATGGCTTGGAGATGCAACTTCTAGATTTTTACTCAAATAAAATTAAAACCTATGTTCACACAAAAACCTGTACATGATTGTTTATAGGTAGCTTTATATGTAACTATCCCAAACTGGAAGCAAACCAAATATCTCTCATCTGCCTAATGGATAAACAAGTCACAGTACATCCATTCAATGAAATACTATATAGCAATAAAAATGTACAACTATCCATACATACTAAGATATGGATGAATCTTAAATAAGTCAAGGGAAAGAAATGAGACTCAAATATTATATACTGTATGAATCCACTTATATGGCATTCTGGAAAAGATAAAATATAGAGACAGAAAACAAAAGACAGACTTCCGGGAAGATGGTGGCATGAGCAGGGTGGCAGAAATCTCCTCCCAACACTATATTTATCTACGAAAATACAGCAAATACAACTATTCCTAAAAGAGAGACCAGAATACACAGGAAAGTGCACAGCGTGCGTGGAGCTACACCCAGAGGACTTGGCACCCCAAGAGGCGGGTAAGATGCGGAGGCGCAACCCGGCGGCACCAGAGCACTCACCCATCGTGGCGGCCCAGCGGGAGTAGAGGATTCACAGCCGGGAGGGAGTGGAAGAGCAGGCTCTTGAAATAATCAGCCCCGGTGGTCTGCGCGGAGAGCGCTGACACACATCACGCAGTGCATAGGACATTGGAGAGGCAAAAGGTGCAGGTTTTGAGCTGGGAACATGTCGGGTCCGTGCAGCCAGCGGCCCTGTACAAGAGAAAAGTGCATGCAGTTTGTAGCGGTCTTGGAGAGGCTGGGGCCCCAGCGAGGGAACACCATCGCCCCGGCACGCTCAGCCCAGCAGGCTGGGAGTCCTGGGGAACTTCGGACCTCTTGGCTGGTGACTGAGAAAAGGTAGCAGCCACACTAAAACTTTATACAGAGAACAAAAGCCTCCCATTCGTTCCTCCCGGGCCAGAGATACAAAGAGCGGTGAGGCCACGGCTGTGGAATAGTGGAGCAACAGTGACTCCTACAAGACCCTTACACAATCCACTCCAGATGGGCATTTTTTTTGTTTTTTTTTTTCTTTCTTTCTTTTCTTTTTTCTTTCTCTCCTTTCTTTCTCTTCATTCTTTTTTGTACTTTGTTTATTGCTCTTTTCTTATTCCCTTTCTTTTTCCATTCTTTTCTTTCTCTCTTCTTTCTCTCTTTTCTTTCTCTTCCTTCTGTTATGCTTGATTGTTTATTTTCTTTTTTCTTTTTTTTTAAGCCTTAAAGAGCCCAGCTGACATACATAGAACCTACCAGCGACCACTCCTATCAACATGAAAACACAGAGGAATATGGTACAGACAAAAATCAACCAGACCCAGACAACTCCTGAGAGGGAACCTGAAGGGATGGAAATGCAGAATCTTCCTGTAAAATAATTCAGAGTAAAAGTTATAACCATGCTAATGGATCTAAGAGAAATATGCAAGAGCTAAGGGAGGAAGTGAGGGAACTCAGGAAAGACAATGCAGAAATAAGATAAGCCATTGACAGGCTCAGCAGCAGACTGGACGAGATGCAAGAGACTGTTAAAGCAATAGAAATCAGACAACAGGAATACAGAGCTGCTGAGACAGAGAAAGATAAAAGGATCGTTAGGAATGAAAGAATATTAAGAGAACTGTGTGACCAATCCAAACGGAACAATATTCGCATTACAGGAGTGCCAGAGGAAGAAGAGAGACAAAAAGGGATAGAAAGTGTCTTTGAAGAAATAATTGCTGAAAACTTCCCCATGCTGGGGAACAAAATAGTCTAACAGTCCATGGAAGCCCACAGATCTCCTAAAACATGGGACAACAGGAAGACAACACCAAGACACATAATAATTAAAATGGCAAAGATCAAAGATAAGGACAGAATATTAAAGGCAGCTAGAGAAAGAAAAAAGATCACCTTCAAAGGAAAACCCATCAGATTAATATGAGACTTCTCAACAGAAACCTTACAGGCTAGAAGACAATGGCATGATATATTTACCACAATGAAACAGAAGAGCCTGGAACCAAAAACACAATACTCAGCACGATTATCATTTAAATATGATGGAGGGATTAAACGATTTCCAGACAAGCAAAAGCTGAGAGAATTTGCCTCCCATAAACCACCTCTACAGGACATCTTAAAGGAACTGCTTTAGAGGGAAGCACTCTTAAGGCTAAAAAGCTGTCACAAGAGAAAATAAAATCATAGCAAAGAAAGCAGACCATCCAAATACTAACTAAAGGCAAAGAATAAAACACCTAGTACATAAAGAATGGAGGAGGAAGAATAAGAAGGGAGAGAAATAAAGAAACATCAGACTGTGTTTATAATAACTAAAAACAAAGTTAAGTTAGATTGTTAGATAGTTAAGAAGCAACCCCTGAACCTTTGGTAACCACGAATCTAAAGCCAGCAATGGCAATAAGTACATATCTATCGATAATCACCCTAAATGTAAATGGACTGAATGCATCAATCAAAAGACACTGAGTAACAGAACGGATAAAAAAAAGCAAGAATCATCTACATGCTGCCTACAAGAAACTCACCTCAAAAGCAAAGATATCCACAGAATAAAAGTGAAGGGATGGAAAAATATATTTCATGCAAACAACAAGGAGAAAAAAGCAGGTGTTGCAGCACTTGTATCACACAAAATAGACTTCAAAACGAAGAAAGTAGCAAGAGATAAAGAAGGACATTACATAATGATAAAGGGGTCAATCCAACAAGAAGATATAACCATTATAAATATATATGCACCCAACACAGGAGCACCTGCATATGTGAAACAAATACTAACATAATTAAAGGATTAAATAGACAGCAATGCATTCATTTTAGGTGACTTCAACACACCACTCACTCCAAAGGACAGATTAACCAGACAGAAAATAAGTAAAGACACAGAGGCACTGAACAACACACTAGAACACATGGACCTAACAGACATCTACAGAACTCTACACCCAAAAGCAAGAGGATACACATTCTTCTCAAGCGCACATGGAACATTTTCCAGAATAGACCACATACTAGGCCACAAAAAGAACCTCAGTAAAGTCGAAAATATTGAAATTCTACCAACCAACTTCTCAGATTATAAAGGTATTAAACAAGAATTAAATTTTAGAAAAAAAACAAAAAGGCTCCCAAATACAAGGAGACTTAACAGCATTCTCCTAATTAATCAATAGGTTAATGACCAAATCAAAACAGAAATCAAAGAGTATATGGAGACAAATGACAACAACAACACAAAGCCACAACTTCTGTGGGACGCAGCAAAGGCAGTTCTAAGAGGAAAGTATACTGCAATCCAGGCCTATCTAAAGAAAGAATATTCCCAAATGAATAGTCTAAAGACACAATTACTGAAATTGGAAGAAGAAGAACAAATGAGACCCAAGGTCACCAGAAAGAGGGACATAATAAAGAGCAGAGAAGAAATAAATAAAATTGAGAAGAATAAAACAATAGAAAAAAATCAATGAAACCAAGAACTGGTTCTTTGAAAAAAAAAACAAAATAGATAAACCCCTAGCCAGACTCACTCAGACAAAAAGAGAATCTACACACATAAACAAAATCAGAAATCAGAAAGGAAAAATCACGACAGATCCCACAGAAATACAAGGAATTATAAGAGAATACTATGAGAATCTATATGCTAACAAGCTGGAAAAGCTAGAAAAATTGGGCAACTTCTTAGAAAAATATAACCTTCCACAACTGACCAAACAAGAAACAGAAAAACTAAACAGACCAATCACCAGCAACAAAATTGAAGTGGTAATCAAAAAACTACACAAGAACAAAACCCCCGGACCTGATAGATTCACCTCTGAATTCTACCAGACATACAGAGAAGAAATAACACCCATTCTCCTTAAAGTTTCCCAAAAAATAGAAGAGGAGGGAATACTTCCAAACTCATTCTATGAAGCCAGCATCACTCTAATACCAAAACCTGGCAAAGACCTCACCAAAAAAGAAAACTACAGACCAATATCCCTGATGAACGTGGATGCAAAAATTCTCAACAAAATACTAGCAAACGAATTCAAAAATACATCAAGAGGATCGTACACCATGATCAAGTGGGATTCATCCCAGGGATGCAAGGGTGGTACAACATTCGAAAATCCATCAACATCATCCACCACATCAATAGAAAGAAGAACATATCCACATGGTTATCTCCATAGATGCTGAAAAAGCATTTGACAAAAATCAGCATCCATTCATGGTTAAAACTCTCTACAAAATGGGTAAAGAGGGCTAGTACCTCAACATCATAAAGGCCATATATGACAAACCCACAGCTAACATCATACTTAACAGCGAGAAGCTAAAAGATTTTCATCCAAGATCGGGAACAAGACAGGAATGCCCACTTTCTCCACTGTTATTCAACATAGTACTGGAGGTCCTAGCCACAGCAATCAGACAAAACAAAGACCTTCAAGGCATCCAGATTGGTAAAGAAGAAGTCAAATTGTCACTATTTGCAGATGACATGATATTGTACATAAAAAAACCCTAAAGACTCCACTTCAAACTTCTAGAACTAATATCTGAATTCAGCAAAGTTGCAGGATACAAAATTAACACACAGAAATCTGTTGCTTTCCTATACACTAACGATGAACTAACAGAAAGAGAAATCAGAAAAACAATTCCATTCACAACTGCATCAAAAAGAATAAAATACCTAGGAATAAACTTAACAAAGGAAGTGAAAGACCTGTACTCTGAAAACTACAAGACACTCCTAAGAGAAATTAAAGAGGACACTAAGAAATGGAAATGCATCCCATGCTCTTGGCTAGGAAGAATAAATATTGTCAAAATGGCTATACTACCTAAAGCAATATACAGATTCAATGCAATCCCGATCAAAATACCAACAGCATTCTTCAGTGAACTGGAACAAATAATTCTAAAATTCATATGGAATCACAGAAGATCCCGAAAAGCCAAAGAAATCCTGAGGAGGAGTAAAACAGGAGGAATTACGCTCCCTGACTTCAAGTTCTACTGCTAAGCCACAGTAATCAAGAAAATTTGGTATTGGCACAAAAACAGACCCACAGTTCAGTGGAATAGAATAGAAAATTGAAACATAAACCCAAACATATACAGTCAATTAATATTTGATAAGGAGCCTTGGATATACATTGGGGAGATGACAGCCTCTTCAGTAGCTGGTGTTGGAAAAACTGGACAGCTACATGTAACCAATGAAACTGGACTACGCTCTAACCCCATACACAAAGGTAAACTCAAGGTGGATGAAAGACCTGAATATAAGTCATGAAACCATAAAACTCTTAGAAAAAAATATAGGCAAAAATCTCTTGGACATAAACATGAGCGACTTCTTCATGAACATATCTCCCCAGGCATGGGAAACAAAAGCAAAAATGAACAAGTGGGACTATATCAAGCTGAAAAGCTTCTGTACAGCAAAGGACACCATCAGTAGAACAAAAAGACACCCTACAGTATGGGAGAATATATTCATAAAAAACGTATCTGATAAAGGGTTGACATCCAAAATATATAAAGAACTCATGCACCTTAACAAACAAAAGCAAATAATCCAATTAAGAATTGGGCAGAGGACATGAATAGACACTTCTCCAAAGAAGAAATTCAGATGGCCAACAGGCACATGAAAAGATGCTCCACATCGCTAATCATCAGAGAAATGCAGATTAAAACCACAATGAGATATCACCTCACACCAGTGAGGATGGCCAACATCCAAAACACAAACAACAACAAATGTTGGCGAGGATGTGGAGAAAAGGGAACCCTCCTACACTGCTGGTGGGACTGCAAATTAGTTCAACCATTGTGGAAAGCAGTATGGAGGTTCCTCAAAAAACTCAAAATAGAAATACCATTTGACCCAGGAATTCCACTCCTAGGAATTTACCCTAAGAATGCAGCAGCCAAGTTTGAAAAAGACAGATGCACCCCTATGTTTATCGCAGCACTATTTACAATAGCCAAGAAATGGAAGCAACCTAACTGTCCATCAGTAGATGAATGGATAAAGAAGAGGTGGTAGATATACACAATGGAATATTATTCAGCCATAAGAAGAAAACAAATCCTACCATTTGCAACAACGTGGATGGAGCTAGAGGGTGTTATGCTCAGTGACATAAGCCAAGCCAAAAAGAGGAGTACCTAATGATTTCACTCATACGTGGAGTATAAGAACAAAGAAAGAAACTGAAGGAACAAAACAGCAACAGACTCACAGAACCCAAGAACTGACTAATAGTTACCAAAGGGAAAGGGACTGGGGAGGGTGGGTGGGAAGGGAGGGACAAGGGGGAAAAATGAGCATGACGATTAGCAGTTGTAATGTTGGTGGGGTACGGGGAGGGCTGTACAACTCAGAGAAGACAAGTAGTGACTCTATAGCATCTCACTATGCTGATGGACAGTGAGTGTAATGGGGTTGGTGGGGGGGACCTGATGAAGGGGGTAGTTTAATCACCATAATATTGCACATGTAATTGTAGATTAATGATATCAAAATAAACTTAAAAAAAGAAAGAAAACGAAAGACATAGCAGAGGAAGAGTTATTTACAAAGGGGCACACAGGGGGATTTTTGTTGTGATGAAATGGTTCTATATATTGATTTTGGTGGTGGTTACACTACTGTACACCTTTGTCAACCCTTACAGAACTACACACTAAAAAATGAATTTCTCTGTACCATGCTTTAAAATAAAGTACAAGAAAGGTAATGTAATAAAATTTTCAGAAGAAAACAAGCATCTTTGTGATACTGGTGTAAGTTGTTTTCTAAAATAGGACACAAAACCCACAAACTTTACAGGAAATAAACACAAATTTCAACCATATTAAGATGAAGAATTTCTATGTGTTAAAAGACACTATGAAGAAAGTGGAAAGTCATCCCTCAGAGTGGAAGAAGATATTTGCAATTCACATGTCTATGAAGGACTCGTATCCAGAATATATAAAGGACTCCTACAATTCAATTAGGAAAGACAAATAGCTTATTTGCAAAATACAGGCAAAACACTTGAACCAGCACTTTACAAAAGATGATTTTCAAATGGCCAAAGAGTATTTGAAAGCTGCTCAACTTCATTAATCAGCAAGGAAATGCAAATTAAATCCACAATGCAATGCAATTACATACCTACCAGAAGAGCTACAATGGAAAGCATTATCAGCTGTTGGTGAGAATGTGGAATAAATAGATCTCTCACACTTCTGGTAGTGTAACTAATAAATCAAAAGACATGTACCAAGCTGTCATAATGGCACTCTTCGTAACAGTCCCAAATTGAAAATTAAACTGAGTAAAAAAAATGTGGTGTATTAACATAATGGGATACTATATAGCAAAGAGAATGAAAACCACAGTGATAACTCAACAATATATTATAGATGGAGCTAACAAAAAATATGTAAAATCAAAGAATCCAGGCACAAAAGATTATATACTTTATGATTCATTTATATACATTTCCAAAGCAAATGAGGTATATGGTTAGAGGTCTAGATATTGGACACATCATGGAGAACAGTAACTCAGAAATGTACAAACAGGGCTTCAGGGACATTGATACTGTTCTTCATCTGGAGAACAATTACTTGAGTGTGCTTTTTTTTTAATTTTGTTATCATTAATGTACAATTACATGAGCAACATATGGTTACTAGACTCCCTCTATTATCAAGTCCCCACCACATACCCCATTACAGTTACTGTCCATCAGCATTGTAAGATGCTATAGAATCACTACTTGTCTTCTCTGTGTTATACTGTCTTTCCCATGTCCCCCCCTACCTACATTATGTGTGCTAATTGTAATGCCCCTTTTCCCCACTTATCCCTCCCTTCCTACCCATCCTCCCCAGTCCCTTTCCCTTTGGTAACTGTTAGTCCATTCTTGGGTTCTGTGAGCCTGCTGCTGTTTTGTTCCTTCAGTCTTTTATTTGTTCTTATACTCCACAGATGAGTGAAATCATTTGACACTTGTCTTTCTCTGCCTGGCTTATTTCACTGAGCATAATACCCTCTAGCTCCATCCATGTTTTGTTTTCTTCTTATGGCTGAATAATATTCCATTGTGTATATGTACCACATCTTCTTTATCCATCCACCTACTGATGGATACTTAGTATGCTTCCATTTCTTGGCTATTGTAAATAGTGCTGCCATAAACATAGGGGTGCATCTGTCTTTTTCAAACTGGGCTCCTGAATTCTTAGGGTAAATTCCTAGGAGTGGAATTCCCCGGTCAAATGGTATTTATATTTTGAGTTTTTTGAGGAACCTCCATACTGCTTTCCACAATGGTTGAACTAATTTGCATTCCCACCAGCAGTGTAGGAGGGTTCCCCTTTCTCCACATCGTTGCCAACATTTGTTGTTGTTTGTCTTTTGGATAGTGGCCATTCTAACTGGTGTGAGGTGATATGTCATTGTGGTTTTAATATGCATTTCTCTGATGATTAGCCATGTGGAGCATCTTTTCATGTGCCTGTTGGCCATCTGAATTTCTTCTTCAGAGAAGTGTCTGTTCAGATCCTCTGCCCATTTTTTAATTGGATTATTTGCTTTTTGTTTGTTGAGGTGCATGAGCTCTTTGTATATTTTGATGTCAACCCATTATTGGATATGACATTTCTGAATATATTCTCCCATACTGTAGGATGTCTTTTTGGTCTACTGATGGTGTCCTTTGCTGTACATAAGCTTTTTA
Organism: Smutsia gigantea; assembly: GCA_032199065.1. NCBI lineage: Eukaryota > Metazoa > Chordata > Mammalia > Pholidota > Manidae > Smutsia > Smutsia gigantea. The sequence goes on along the minus strand of JAVSCE010022783.1, from coordinate 110,298 downwards.
TTTTGATATAGTCCCACTTGTTCATTTTTGCTTTTGTTTCCCTTTTTCGGGGAAATATGTTCATGCAGAAGTTGCTCATGTTTACGTCCAAGAGATTTTTGCCTATGTTTTTTTCTAAGAGTTTTATGGTTTCATGACTTACATTCAGGTCTTTGATCCACTTTGAATTTACTTTTGTGTGTGGGGTTAGACAATAATCCAGTTTCATTCTCTTACATGTAGCTGTCCAGCTTTGCCAACACCAGCTGTTGAAGAGGCTGTCATTTCCCCATTGTATATCCATGGCTCCTTTATCATATATTAATTCACCATATGTGCTTGGGTTTATATCTGGGCTCTCTAGTCTGTTCCATTGGTTTACGGTTCTGTTCTTGTGCCAGTACCAAACTGTCTTGATTACTGTGGCTTTGTAGTAGAGCTTGAAGTTAGGGAGCATAATTCCCCCCCACTTTGTTCTTCCTTCTCAGGATTGCTTTGGCTATTTGGGGTCTTCTGTGGTTCCATATGAATTTTAGAACTATTTGCTCTAATTTGTTGAAGAATGCTGTTGGTATTTTGATAGGGATTGCATTGAATCTGTACATTGCTTTAGGCAGGATGGCCATTTTGACAATATTAATTCTTCCTGTCCCTGAGCACGGGATGTGTTTCCATTTATTGGTATCTTCTTTAGTTTCTCTCATGAGCGTCTTGGAATTTTCATAGCATAGGTCTTTCACTTCCTTGGTTAGGCGAGTGTGCTCATTCTTTGGAATTCATGGAGCTAAATAATGTAATGTGTACTCTTTTGTATGCATTTACACTACAAAAATAGGTTCAAAGCGTTCTAAGAAATCTACTCAAGAAGCTAGAAAAATAATTTCAAGTAACCTACAATGTTCGGAGGGGATGCTGGGAGTATTTCAGTATGAATGCACCTTGTCTCCCCTCCCATTTTAATTTCAGCGTGTTCCCCTCTCCTAAGCTGAGCAACAGCTAGAGTTACCAGTCCAGCAGAACTTCAGCAGAACAAGGAAGGTTTCAGGCTCTGTAGGAATCCTCATAGAAAACAGTGATGCAAGCCTGTACATCTCTATATTAAACGACACTTTATTTTCAGAGAGTTCCAGGGCAAGTATTAAGCATAGTGTGTTCTAGGAAATGCTTGGCTTTCCAGTACTGTGACCCCAAAGATGAAGGGAAAACCCTGGTCTCTGTATGGTTTATCTCCCAGCTTCCAAAGATCGGAAGAGGATTATTGCTAGTTGCCTTTTCCAGAAGCAGATGTTGAGACAGAGTTGAGGGTGCAAAATATTTATTAGGGGTTAATACCTTTGGAGGGAAGCAGGGGCAGGGATATGTGAGAGAAAAATGGACAGAATAAAGGAAGAAGTTGAACTATGAGGCAGGCCCCCAAATGTTTCAGCCATCTGATAGGGAAGACTCGAGCAAGTATTGACTGTCAGAGTATTGTAATAATAAATTGTTTCTAGTTCTAAGTGAGAAAGTGAATTACAGAAAACACAGAGGTCACAGTATACTTACTGAAAAAAAAAGCACTCTTCACACCACCAGAGCTGTAATTAAAGGCAAAACCTGCCACATTCAAACTCCTTAGAACTGTTTATGTTCAATATATCCACGAATCAGTGAAAATTTCAAATGTGCAGCAGAATGTAATCCAAATAAGAAATTAAAGCTGTTCCCCCAGTAGAAGGTGATTATATATCCATCCAACCATCTTGGTTGGTTAATCAGAAACAGATTTGAAACTGGCGATGGGGTTTAGAAAAGTTGAGTTGGGGAGGAGCCTAAATTGACAGCAGTCAGTTCAGCTCACCAGTCTCAGGCACATCTTGGAGACGGGTGACGAAGACTCACCTTTAAGCACTCACATTGAGATACCCCTGGGGATTCTATGACATAGGAACTGTGCTCTTGGCTAGAGTGGGTTGATTGTCACAGGTTGGTATGTATATTATAAAAAGAAGTAAATCACACAGTTTGTGATGAGAGCAAACGGGACAGATGACTTCACAGAGGGCTCAATGAATTAACTGTGGGAAGAGGCTGGGAAAGGAAATGACATAGGGAGGAGAGACCGATGAGGGAAAATTAGAAAAAGGGATAAGTGAAGAATAAGAAATTTTATTAAACGGACATATTTCCTTTAGACAGTTTCCCAAACTTTTGTTGAAGTTCTCCTTTGAACTAATACAACTGGGTACCCTCACAGAGAACACCTACTAAGCAAACAGCAGGGACTGTAGAAACGGACTAAAATACAGTCCCTTTTTCTTCTTAATGCTACTTTGTTTTTGTCTTCCTGGATTTCAAGGTGGCTAAGAGCACGAGGTTCTGGGGTACAGTACCCACCATGCTGAAGATGCGCAAAGACCCCACAAATTCCTATATAGGGCGAGCACTGTGGTTCAGTGTCACGTTTATTTATATTTCAGTTGTTGTATGTGGTGCAGATCTCCTGGCTTGATCTGGCTGAAGACCTCCAGGGCCATGGGAATATCTCCAAAGCCTGTGTGGCAGAGTGCTATGAGAATCCCTTCACGAGGTCTGTTCTGCGAGTTCGGTATGTGATTGGCTTTGTCTTCTCCTCTATCTTTTTTGTGATGGAGTTTTTGGTCTTGCAGAGTGTGCATAAGCAAATAAGATGTTTCAGAAGCAATCTTTAGAAGAGGAAGTCCAGCGATACTGACTATAAAGACCCTGTAAAGAGAAAAGAAGACGAAATCTTTGACTTAGCCCAGAAAATGCCCCTGTTGGCAATGTATCTCTTCTACTTTCTCGCACAGTTGTCTGTACAGGTGGTCTTGTTGTTCATTCTTGCTATCACCTGCCACTGATTTAAAAACCCATTTGGTGCAGTACACACCTGTGTCAGGGCCCTTACACATGTGTGATAATGGGGACACAGGAAAAGACGATGTCCATCATAATTCTGGCTAGGTTCTCAGTGGTTATTGTGACTTTCTGCACCATGTTCTTCCTGTACACCGTTGATGTCTACCTAGTCACAGGGAAGAATCTTGTTTGAGAGATACATAGGCTCTATAAAATCCTGACAGGAGCGCTGCTGATCATCACTGAGTACAAAACATGGGGTGGATGGGAAAGAGGTCTATAGTGGCCTTGCACTGAAATAATACATGCTTGATCCTCAGTTCATGTTCCCAGAACATCCTTATAGTAGAAAATAAAATTTGGAAGTGCGACAAGCCTGCTTTCTTTTCATATAGGTAATCATTTTATTTCCTAAAGAAAAAAATTGGAGGAGGTTCCAGAGTATTTTAAAGTGAGGCATTTCCCCCTGCTAATTTTAATATCCCATCCCAATGAAATTTTAAGGACTGTTCTTTTCCATTTAGTTGATTAGTAATTTAAGGTTGGGGTTAAGAAAATTTACGTAAGAATTTCAGAGGAAGTGACACAGTGGAAAATTACATATAATCAAACATTATAGTCCCTTAAATATGTTAATACAGTAGCTATGACCACTTACAGTATTCTTAAAATAAGAAAATACAAATATAATCTTCTAGGGATTCTTACTTAAGTAAACTTAAGTAAACCCCAATGCAGATGTTTCAAAAGAGGGTGATACCAAATATTTTGTATAAGTAGAGAAGGTAAATGAATAAGAGAAGGGAAATACTGTGTTTTCTGAGCTTCAAAGGAAAGGATTGAGTTTCAGATACGCATTAAGAAAAGGAAAAGAAAGGCAACAGAAACAGCAAATACACTGCTCTGCTTGAACAGCATCTATTTCCCTTTGGCACTTTATTTCGTTATTTCCAACTGTGTTTCAGCAAGCTGAACTCATATATGTCAAAGTGTTTAAAATTTGAGAAGCCAGCTCTTCAGAGAACAATTGAAGATTCTACACTGGCAGAAGACTTAAGTTGTAAAGGTAGCCACAGCTGCTCTTAGTGGGGCATGGATACATTTGGGGACCAGAGAAGTATCATATAGACCTTCAAAGAGCAAGAGAAACAGCTCCTTATGAACCAGGATGATTGATTACAAAATAGTCAGCAACTTAGAACACAAGATTATATGATATTGTACGGATATACATACTTACAGAGGTAGGCATTGACATGCAGTGCTAGAATGGCAGCCTGAGGACCCGTTTTAATGTGTGGTGAACTCCATCCAGAGTCAGTGAAGACAGTTGGCTAGGGTCATCTTCTGGTGATCGGTGTGCCCCTCCCGCAGGCTCCTCTCACGCTAGCTATGGATTATGCTTCGGATGATCCCAGATGTTTATAATTTGTGACACAAAAATACAAGTCACGAGCAAAATGGTATCTGTGGCCCATTTCAGAAGCACCAGATCTTATCGTCTCAGTAGAAATTAAATACCTGCCATGTTATGAATTTGCCATGTGTAGGTAAATTCACCTCAGGTCTAATAGCTGTCCAGTCTTCCCCATTCAGTCCTTAGTATTATGTGATCGTATCTCACTTGGATTTCCGTAACAGCTGCCTATCCTCGACCCTCCCATTCTCCCCACTGCTGCCTCAGGTTTTCTGTGGCAAATATTGTTTGCCACTTCCACGCTTTGGTTCCTCGTCGTTGTAAGAAAAAGCTTAAACTCTTTTAATATGACTTACAAAACCCTGTTTTAAGTCCCTATTTAGCAATCCGATCTTACATTTGACCATGACCTCCCAGCAGGTCTACACTTCCTGCTCCAACTGTTAGAGTGCCTTTTATATGCAGTGTTTCCTGATATCTCAGCTTCCAGGCATGTGCTTTACTTTCCAATTGTGATGCTTTTCAGAACAACCCTCATTCTAACTCTCTTCAACTACCTAAGTTCTACTAATGACTAGTTCTCAGTTTACATGTTACTTCCTGCAGGAGGACATCCTTGCTCTTCTAAATCTGAATTAAGAGGTCTTACTCTGTGTTCTTACCCAAGTCACAGCACTTACAATGTCTGTTGAGTTGCTTTATCATCCACCAAGACACAACTTCTTCATAATAAGGAATATGTCTAATTTGCTTCCTCACTTATTGCAAGGCTAAAACACATCATATATGTTGAATAACCATTTGCAGATAAAATTCTCAAATGAAACATCACTGTTGCCCATGTGATAAAAGTAAAACATCAGTATTTCATTTAAAGAAATTAGTAGGTGAAATAATGTTTTAAAGTTCCATATATACATTTAGAATACTAATTGAGATCTTAGAAGCCAAATTACACTTATATGGCATGGAAAAGGACATATATGGGACCTAATTGCCTTTTTATGTTTTATTTGTGTTAGTATATATACATTAAAACTTACTCTTTTTGATGTACAGTTCTGGGTGCTGACAAGTGCATAGAATGGAATAACTACCACCATAATCAAGATACAGAAAAGTTACATTAGCCCAAGTATTTCTCCCATGCTGCCTCTTTGTAGTTAACCTCTCTCCCTCTCAAAACAATTGACAATTACTTATCCATTCTCCATACCTATCGTTTTGTCTTTTCCAGAATGTCATATAAATGAAATAAGTAAAGTATACACTGTTGAGTTGGGCTTCTTCTACTTATCATAGTGCATTTAGGATTTATCTACATCACCATATCTTAAGTTTGCTCCTTTTTAGGGCCAAATAATATTCCATTGTATGGATGTATGGATATCCATTCACCAGCTGAAGGACATTTTGAGTTATATCCAAAGGGATCTATTATAAATAAAGCTGATTCAATTTCTATGAACACTCATGAACAGGTTTTTGTGTGAACATAAATTTTCGTTTTTCTTGGGCAAACACTTTAGAATGGGGTTGTAGAGTCATTTATAATATATGTTTAACTTTATGAGATATTGCCAAACGCTTTTCCAAAGTGGTTTACCATTTTGATCTTCACTAGCTATATATAAGAATTCCAGTTCCTTTGCATCTTGCCAAAATTTTAAATTCTAAATTTTTTTTACTTAGTGATTCAAATAGATGTTCAGTGATACGTTATTGTGGTTTTGATTCATGTTTTTCCAATGACAAATGATATTAAGCATCTTTTATGGGCTCACTTACCTTCTGTTTATTTCTCTGTTCAAAGTTTTCCCCATTTCTTATTGGATTGATTGTTTTTTATTGTTATTAGTGAGTTTTGAGCATTCTTTAAATATCTTGGCTGCAAGTTCTTCATCAGACACATAATTTGCAAATATTTTTCTTAATCTGGCTTATCTTTGTATTCTATTAACAGTGTCTTTCACTGGTTCATAACTACAACTGTGAATGGCCAGTCATGGCTGTTCTATATACTTTCACATGTAATTTGGAACATGCTTTGGGGCAAATATAAAAGCTTAAATAAATTTTATTGGTTATGAGAATCAGGAATGATTATAAAACATGGAAGAGAGGCTAAGTAAGCCAGAGTTTCTTCTTTATTTTATAGTCCAAATTTGGTTGGGAAGAAGATTGATAAAAGTAAGTTGAAACAAGTGTACTGTCTCTGAAGTTTTATCCTTTTATGACCTTTTCCCCCAAATATTTAATATTTTCTGTCAAACAGCACTACAAAGAGAGACAATATATTGGAGTGGTTAAGAGCTAAGCTTCTAGCATAAGATGACAGGTCTAAATTCAGTTTCTAACATTTTGGCTATATTAACTTGGCAAATTGCTGAAGTTATTTAACTGCAAAGTGGAAATAATAGTAATTCTGTACTTGTAACTTTGTAAGATTTAAATGATCACATATCATTTGGTAGAATACTTGGAATACAGCAAAAACTATGCAAATATTAGCTACTATTAATACTTGCATTGTAATATCTTCAGTGTAAGAAAAAACTAGTATTTTTCATTATTATATTTAGATATATATGAAATTTTATTATGATTTTATTATTTTTATTATTTTATTAAGAACACTAACATGAGATTTACCCTACTAAAGGTTTTTAAATGTACAATATAAAATCATTATAATACCACAACCAATTTTTGTATGTAGCTTTTGTACCCTGCAACACTAATGAATTTATTAGTTCTAGCAATTTTTTGGTGGAGTCTTTATGGTTTTCTACATATAAGTTCATGTCATTTGCAAACAAAGACAACTTATTTCTTTCTGATCTAGATACCTTTATTTCTTTTTCTTGCCTAATTGCTTAGGCTAGGATTTACAGTACTATGTTGAATAGGAGTAGTGAAAGTAGACAGCATTGTCTTATTCTTGATCTCAGAAGAAAAGCTTTCAACCTTTCACCATTGAGTATGATGTTAGCTGTGGAATTGTCATATGTGGCTTTTATTATGTTGAGGTACAATCCTTTATACCCACTTTCTTGATAGTTTTTGAATCATGAAAGGATGTTGGATTTTGATTAAATGCTTTTTCTGAATCTATCAAGATGATCATATAATTTTTAACTTTCTATGAACATGGTGTATCACATTTATTTATTTGTATATGCTGAACTGTCCCTCCAGCCCAAGGATAAATCCCCGTTGATCACAGTGTACAGTCCTTTTAATGTGTATTTAATACAGTTTACTAGAATTGTGTTTGGAATCTTTATATATATATATCATCAAGGATATTGGCCTGTAGTTTCTTTTCTCATAGTGTCCTTGCCTGGCTTTGGTATCACAGTAGAACTAGCTTCATGAAATGAGTTTGGGAGTGTTCTCTTCTCTTCAATTTTTGGAAAAGTTTGAGAAGGATTGGCATGAATTTTTTTTTTAATTTTTGGTAGAATTTACTTGTGAAGCCACCTGGTCCTGGATTTTCTTTGTTGGGAGGTTTTTATTACTGATTCAATCTTCTTACTCATTATTGGTCTGTTAAAATTTTATATTTCTTCATGATTCAGTCTTGGTAAGTTATATATGTATAGGAACTAATCCAATTTCCTCTAGGTTATCCAATTGTTAGCATATAATTTTTCATAGTGATATCTTATGAGCCTTTATATTTCTGTGATATCAGTTATAATGCTTCTTCTTTCATTTACAATTTTATTTCCTTGAGTCCTTTCTTTTTTTCTTGGTAAGGCTTGCTAACGTCTGTCCATTTTGTTTATATTTTCAAAAAAACAAAGCTTAGTTTCATTGGCCTTTTCTATTGTTTCTGTATTCTCTATTTCATTTATTTCTGCTCTAATCTTTGGTATCTTCCTTCTGCTAACTTTGGGCTTAGATTATCCTTCTCTTCTAGTTCTTTCAGATGCAAACTTAAGCTGTTTATTTGAGACTTTTCTTTGTCTTAAACATGAACTTTTAGAACGATAAACTATGAAACATTTTAAGAAACACCATATAACAGTAAGTTGCTTGAAAATTTTACCTTGAGGAAAAACTACAGTGTATTAAAATAAAGAAATAAATAAGAAAGAGAAAAGCAGCTCCTGACATCTGTGAGCTGGACTGACACTCTTAGCTTGACCTTGGTTTTCTCCTGTTGAACATAAAAAATTTCACAGAAGGTCAAATTAAAGAAGGCCACTCTGTGACCATGATGGATCAAGATAAGAAAGACCGCTCCACAATCATGAACACACAACAAAAGCACGAAAGAATGAACATAATTCAAACCACAAAAATGAACACACTTCTTTCTGTACTGGTAATAGGAGTGACTGCTGCTTCTTTGCCAAATAAGGCTTCAGCCTCTCTCTTGTTTTCCTTTCCTCTAAGATTTATTAAGATACACAATAATAGAATAATCTCCATTTCTTGACAGCATCTAATGCAGAGTAGAGCCCTGCTTCCTTAAAATCTCTCCAAAATTATGCAACACAAGCTCAAATCCTGTAATAAATAATTTCTAACATCCCAACATGAGGCACCACAAAGTTTTCACAGTGTGCACTTTCCCTCCCTGTGAAGAGAAACAGACACACTTGTTAATTCAGGGTGTTCCTGGTGTTTTTTGGATGGAAGACATTGACAGAGGGTAGAGTGGTATGCTGGTTAGGGAACTGCTGTCATTTAAATCCTGCCTTCACCAATCAACAGCTTGATTTTAAGCAAGTTAACCCCTCTCAACTTCAATACTCAATACTCTTATTTGTTAAAAAAAAGGCATAATAAAAATATATTTTTTAGTAAGTCGGGTTGAGAAGTAAATTAATATCAGTATTTGTTAGCTTATTCTAGCAAACAAAATATCTAATTCAAATTGACTTTAAAAACAGGAGTTAACAGTTATCCCACATAATAATTTAGTCTCAGATGGTCCAAGGATTCATTGGATGGCATGTTGATGTCAAAATGCTTCACATCTTTCTGCTCAATCTTCTCCTGTGCTGAGTGCTGCAAGATTGTGTGGCCACTCCAAGTGCCATGGCCTCAATATATCTGTCTTAAGCCCAGGAAGTAGGGAAGAGAGTAGCTTTCTCTTTCTCTTACATCTCTGTTTGGCGAAGGGAGAAAATATTTTCAGAATTTCCGACAGACATTCCCTCTTTGGTTCTTCCTAAGAGACAGCATTGTGCTATCCAAGAGCAGAGGCTCTGGAGCCACACTGTCTGAGAACAAATCCTGGCTCTGCCACTAACTGTGAGCCAGGGCAAGTTACTTATCTTGTCCACGTCTTAGTTTTTCACCTGTAGAATTGAAATAATAGTATCCACATTGAGAGCTGGCATGAGGATTAAATTACTTAATACACAAAAAAAACCTTAGAACAGTGTCAGACACACAGAATGCTGTGTAAGTGCTAATTCTCGTGATCTACTGTATCACATGGCCATTCATAACTAAAAGGGAGGCTATGAATGAAAGTACCTTGTCTTTTGAACTTCCATCTTAGAAGGCAAGCTTTGCTAATAAAAAAGAAATGGGAATTACAGGGCACTCCCACAGGAGTGTCTAACCCTACATATAGAGTAGTTTGAAGAGTCCTTGGCACAGATTAAGTTCTCAGTGAATAATTTCCATTATTTGTAATGATATTCTACCCCCACCAAATGGCACAATACTCTGCAATACATGACCATTTAACAATAGATCCCTAAATCCAAAAGCAGTAATGTGTTCCTTTCTTGCATGGCCAGCCACGCACCTACACCATCTGCCAGACTCCACAGACTCAAGGTGGGAGATGATGCTACATGTAAAATTGTTTCTGGGTAAAGGCTTACTCCCATGTGTGCAGATATGTATCAACTTTATCCTTCCTCCTCCTTATACCTGTTAGGATCATTTTTATCAAACAACAACAAGAACAAAAAAAAAAACCAAAGTTTTACAGAAAATGGAACCCTATACACTGTCAATGGAATGTAAATTGGCAGAGCAATTATTGAAGGAAGTATGGAGGTCCCTCAAAATATTAAAGATAGAACTAACATTTGATCATGCAATCTCACTTCTGAGTGTACATGTTAAAGAATTGAAATCAGGATCTTTAAGAGATAGCTGCACCCCATGTCACTGCAGCATTATTCATAATAGATAAGATATGGAAACAACACACATGTTCATCAACACATGGATGGATACAGAAAATGTAGTATATACATGCAAAGGAATATTATTCAGCCTTAAAAAGGAAGAAAATCTTGCCATTTGTGACAATATGAATGAACGTGGAAGACATTATACTACATAATGTAAGCCAGTCACAGAAGGACAACACTGCATGATTCCACTTAGATGAAGTACCTAACATAGCCAAACCCTTAGAGGCAGAAAATGCAATAGTGGATGTCAGAGGCTAAGGAGTGGGAGAAATGGGGACTGTACAATGGGTATAAAGTTTCAGTAATGCTGCATGAATAAATTCTAGAGATTTCCTCTACAAAAAATGCAATATAGTTAACAATACAATATTTTACACTTCAAAATCTCTTAAGAGGGTGGATCTGTGAAATGTTCTTACCACACACACAAAGGAACACAGGAAAACTTTATTGCCTTGATTGTGATGCTATCATAGGTGTTTTGCATCAAGTCCAAACTCATCAACTTGTTCACATTAAATATATGCAGTTCTTCATGGGTAAATTATGTCTTATTAAAGCCGTGAACAAAATTTTAAAATAGTGAGCTATGAACTACCGGGAAGATGGCGGAGTGAGCAGGGCAGCAGAAATCTCCGAACACTACATTCATCTACGAAAATACAGCAAATACAACTATTCCTAAAAGAGAGACCAGAATACACAGGAAAGCACACAGCATGCAGCTACACCCGAGAGGACTCGGCACCCCAAGAGGCGGGTAAGATGCGGAGGCGCGACCCGGCGGCACCCGAGCACTCACCCATCCTGGCGCGCCAGTGGCAGGAGAGGATTCAGAGCCAGGAGGGAGTGGAGGAGTAGGCCCGTGAAATAACCAGCCCCAGTGGTCTCTGCCAGGAGCACTGACACACGTCGCGCAGAGCACCGGACATTACACAGGCAGGAGGTGCAGGTTTTCACCTCAGAACGCACCCAGGTCCGTGCAGCCAGAGCCCCGGGACAAGAGAAAAGCACGCGCGGTTTGTAGCGGGCTTGGAGAGGCGGGGGGCCCAGCAAGGGGACACCATCGTCCCGGCATGTTCACCCCAGCAGGCTGGGAGTCCTGAGGAATTTTGGACCACTTCACTGGTGACTGAGAAAAGGTAGCAGCCACACTAAAACTTTATACAGAGAACAAGAGCCTCCCATTCGTTCGCACCCCGGGGCGAGACCAAGCTGTGGAATAGTGGAGAAACAGCGACACCTACAGCACCCTTACAGAAACCACTCCCAGACTTCCGGGAAGACGGCGGTGTGAGCAGGGCGGCAGAAATCTCCTCGCAACACTGTATGTATCTAAGAAAACACAGAAAATACATCTATTCCTAAAAGAGAGACGAGAATACACAGGAAAGCGCACAGCATGCAGCTACACCCGAGAGGACTCGGCACCCCAAGAGGCGGTCTTAAAGAGCCCAGCTGACATACGTGGCAACTATCAGTAACCAATTATACAGCCATGAAAAGACAGAGGAATATGGTTCAGACCAAAATCAACCAGACAACCCCAGAGAGGGAGTCTGAAGGGATGGAAATGCACAGCCTCCCTGAAAAAGAATTCAGAATAAAAGTCATAACCATGCTGATGGACCTACAGAGAAATGTGCAAGAGCTGAGGGAGGAAGTGAGGGAACTGAGGAAAGACAATACAGAAATCAGACAAGCGATCGACGGGCTTAACAGCAGAATGGATGAGATGCGAGAGACTGTTAATGGAATAGAAAACAGAGAACAGGAGTACAGAGCAGCTGAGGCAGAGAGAGATAAAAGGATTTCTAGGAATGAAAGAATATTAAGAGAACTGTGTGACCAATCCAAACGGGACAATATTCGCATTATAGGAGTACCAGAGGAAGAAGAGAGAGAAAAAGGGATAGAAAGTGTCTTTGAAGAAATAATTGCTGAAAACTTTCCCTCGCTGGGGAAGGAAGTAGTCTCGCAGTCCACCGAAGCTCATAGATCTCCCAACACAAGGGACCCAAGGAAGACAACACCAAGACACATAATAATTAAGATGGCAAAGATCAAAGATAAAGACAGGGTATTAAAGGCAGCTAGAGAGAGAAAAAAGATCACCTACAAAGGAAAACCCATCAGACTATCATCAGACTTCTCAACAGAAACCTTACAGGCCAGAAGAGAATGGCATGATATATTTAACGTTATGAAACAGAAGGGCCTCGAACCAAGAATATTGTATCCAGCACGATTATCATTTAAATATGATGGAGGGATTAAACAATTTCCAGATAAACGAAAGTTAAGAGAGTTTGCCTCTCATAAACCACCACTACAGGATATCTTAAATGGACTGCTCTAGAGGGAAGCACACCTCAGGCTAAAAAGATGTCACTAGAGAAAAAAAAATCATAGCTAAGAAAGCAGACCATCCAAATACTAACTAAAGGCAAAGAATAAAACACCTATTATAGAAAGAATGGAGGAGGAGGAATAAGAAGGGAGAAAAATAAAGAAACATAGACTGTGTTTACAATAACTTAACAAGAAAGTTAAGTTAGATTGTTAGATAGTAAAGAAGCAACCCTTGAACCCTTGGTAACGACGAATCTAAAGCCAGCAATGGCAATAATAAGTACATACCTATCAATAATCACCCTAAATGTAAATGGACTGAATGCACCAATCAAAAGACACAGAGTAACAGAATGGATAAAAAAGCAAGAACCATCTATATGCTGCCTACAAGAAACACACCTCAAATCCAAAGATATACACAGACTAAAAGTGAAGGGATGGAAAAAGATATTTCATGCAAACAACAAAGAGAAAAAAGCAAGTGTTGCAGTACTTGTATCAGACAAAATACACTTCAAAATGAAGAAAGTAGCAAAAGATAAAGAAGGACATTACATAATGATAAAGGGGTCAGTCCAACAAGAAGATATAACCATTATAAATATATATGCACCTAACACAGGAGCACCAGCATATGTGAGACAAATACTAACAGAATTAAAGGAGGAAATAGACAGCAATGCATTCATCTTAGGAGACTTCAACACACCACTCACTCCAAAGGACAGATCAACCGGACAGAAAATAAGTAAAGACACAGGCACTGAACAACACACTAGAACAGATGGACCTAACAGACATCTACAGAACTCTACACCCAAAAGCAGCAGAACACACATTCTTCTCAAGTGCACATGGAACATTTTCCAGAATAGACCACATACTAGACCACAAAAAGAACCTCAGTAATTTCAAAAATATTGAAATCCTACCAACCAACTTCTCAGATCACCAAGGAATAAAACTAGAAATAAATTTTAGAAAGAAATCAAAAAGGCTCACAAATACATGGAGACTTAACAACAGTCTCCTTATTAATCGTTGGGTTAACGACCAAATCAAAACAGAAATCAAAGAGTATATGGAGACTAATGACAACAACAACACAAAGCCACAACTTCTGTGGGATGCAGCAAAGGCAGTTCTAAGAGGAAAGTATATTGCACTCCAGGCCTATTTAAAGAAGGAAGAACATTCTCAAATGAATAGTCTAAAGACACAATTACTGAAATTGGAAAAAGAAGAAAAAATGAGGCCCAAAGTCACCAGAAGGAGGGACATAATAAAGATTAGAGAAGAAATAAATAAAATTGAGAAGAATAAAACAATAGAAAAAATCAATAAAACCAAGAGCTGGTTCTTTGAAAAAATAAACAAAATAGATAAACCCCTAGCCAGACTCATTAAGAGAAAAGAGAATCTACACACATAAACACAATCAGAAATGAGAAAGGAAAAATCACGACGGACCCCACAGAAATACAAAGAATCATAAGAGAATATTATGAGAATCTATACGCTAACAGGCTGGAAAACATAGAAGAAATGGATAACTTCTTAGAAAAATACAACCTTCCAAAACTGACCAAGCAAGAAACAGAAAAACTAAACAGACCAATTGCCAGTGACGAAATCGAACTGGTAATCAAAAAACTACCCAAGAACAAAACCCCCGGGCCTGATGGATTCACCTCTGAATTCTACCAGAAATATAGAGAAGAAATAACACCCATTCTCCTTAAAGTTTTCCAAAAAATAGAAGAGGAGGGAATACTTAAAAAATCATTCTATGAAGCCAGCATCACTCTAATACCAAAACCGGGCAAAGACCTCACCAAAAAAGAAAATTACAGACCAATATCCCTGATGAACGTAGATGCAAAAATACTCAACAAAATATTAGCAAACCGAATTCAAAAATACATCAAGAGGATCATACACCATGATCAAATAGGATTCATCCCAGGGATGCAAGGTTGGTACAACATTCGAAAATCCGTCAACGTCATCCACCACATCAACAAAAAGAAGAACAAAAACCACATGATCATCTCCACAGATGCTGAAAAAGCATTTGACAAAATTCAGCATCCATTCCTGATTAAAACTCTCAACAAAATGGGTATAGAGGGTAAGTACCTCAACATCATAAAGGCTGTATATGACAAACCCACAGCTAACATCATACTTAACGGCGAGACGCTGAAAGCTTTTCATCTAAGATCGGGAACAAGACAAGGATGCCCACTCTCTCCACTGTTATTCAACATAGTACTGGAGGTCCTAGCCACGGCAATCAGGCAAAACAAAGACATACAAGGCATCCAGATTGGTAAAGAAGAAGTCAAATTGTCACTATTGGCAGATGACATGATACTGTACATAAAAAACCCTAAAGATTCCATTCCAAAACTACTAGAACTAATATCTGAATTCAGCAAAGTTGCAGGATACAAAATTAACACACAGAAATCTGTTGCTTTCCTATACACTAATGATGAACTAACAGAAAGAGAAATCAGAAAAACAATTCCATTCACAATTGCATCAAAAAGAATAAAATACCTAGGAATAAACCTAACGAAGGAAGTGAAAGACCTGTACTCTGAAAACTACAAGACACTCCTAAGAGAAATTAAAGAGGACACTAACAAATGGAAATGCATCCCATGCTCTTGGCTAGGAAGAATAAATATTGTCAAAATGGCTATACTACCTAAAGCAATCTACAGATTCAATGCAATCCCTATCAAACTACCAACAGCTTTCTTCAATGAACTGGAACAAATAATTCTAAAATTCATATGGAACCACAAAAGACCCCGAATAGCCAAAGCAATCCTGAGAAGGAGGAATAAAACAGGGGAATTACACTCCCTGACTTCAAGCTCTACTACAAAGCCACAGTAATCAAGACAATTTGGTACTGGCACAAAAACAGACCCACAGACCAGTGGAACAGAATAGAAAATCCAAACATTAACCCAAACATATACAGTCAATTAATATTTGATAAAGGAGCCTTGGATATACAATGGGGAGATGACAGCCTCTTCAGCAGCTCGTGCTGGAAAAACTGGACAGCTACATGTAAGAGAATGAAACTGGACTACTGTCTAACCCTATACACAAAGGTAAACTCAAGGTGGATCAAAGACTTGAATGCAAGTCATGAAACCATAAAACTCTTAGAAAAAAACATAGGCAAAAATCTCTTGGACATAAACATGAGCAAATTCTTCATGAACATGTCTCCCCGGGCAAGGGAAACAAAAGCAAAAATGAACAAGTGGGACTATATCAAGCTGAAAAGCTTCTGTACAGGAAAGAATACCATCCGTAGAACAAAAAGACATTATACAGTATGGGAGAATATATTCATAAAAAACGTATCTGATAAAGGGTTGACATCCAAAATATATAAAGAACTCACGCACCTTAACAAACAGAAAGCAAATAATCCAATTAAGAAATGGGCAGAGGACATGAATAGACACTTCTCTAAAGAAGAAATTCAGATGGCCAACAGGCACATGAAAAGCTGCTCCACATCGCTAATCATCAGAGAAATGCAGATTAAAACCACAATGAGATATCACCTCCCACCAGTGAGGATGGCCAACATCCAAAACACAAACAACAACAAATGTTGGCGAGGATGTGGAGAAAAGGGAACCCTCCTACACTGCTGGTGGGACTGCAAATTAGTTCAAGCATTGTGGAAAGCAGTATGGAGGTTCCTCAAAAAACTCAAAATAGAACTACCATTTGACCCAGGAATTCCACTCCTAGGAATTTACCCTAAGAATGCAGCAGCCCAATTTGAAAAGGACAGATGCACCCCTATGTTTATTGCCGCACTATTTACAATAGCAAAGAAATGGAAGCAACCTAAGTGTCCATCAGTTGATGAATGGATAAAGAAGATGTGGTACATATACACAATGGAATATTATTCAGCCATAAGAAGAAAACAAATCCTACCATTTGCAACAACATGGATGGATCTAGAGGGTATTATGCTCAGTGAAATAAGCCAAGCCGAGAAAGACAAGTGTCAAATGATTTCACTCATATGTGGAGTATAAGAACAAAGAAAAAAACTGATGGAACAAAACAGCAGCAGACTCACAGAACCCAAGAACGGACTAGTAGTTACCAAAGGGAAAGGGACTAGGGAAAATGGGTGGGAAGAGAGGTATAAGAGGGAAAAAGGGGTATTACGATTAGCAGATGTAATGTTGGGGGGGCACGGGGAGGGCAGTACAACTCAGAGAAGACAAGTAGTGATTCTATAGCATCTCACTACGCTGATGGACAGTGACTGTAATGGGGTTGGTGGGGGGGACCTGATGAAGGGGTAGTTTAATAATCGTAATATTGCATATGTAATTGTAAATTAATGATAATAAAATAAATTATATTAAACAAAAAAAGCAACCACTCTGGGTGTGCGTTTTTCTCCCCTAGATTTTTTTCATTCTTTCTTCTTTTTCTCTTTTCTTCTCTTCTTTCCTTTTGTTGTGCTTCTTTGTTTTTGTTTTTGTTTTTTTTCTCTTTATTTTTTCTTTCTTTTCTTTCGTTCTTCTTTCTCTCTTTTCTTTCTCTTCCTTTTTTTTTGCGTTTTGGATTTGTTTTTGATTTCTTCCCTTTTTTTTTTAGTCTCAAAGAGCTCAGCTGATATATGTGGCACTACCAGAGACCACTCCTATCAACATGAAAACACAGAGGAATATGGTACAGACAAAAATCAACCAGACCCAGACAACTCCTGAGAGGAACCTGAAGGAATGGAAATGCAGAATCTTCCTGTAAAAGAATTCAGAGTAAAAGTTATAACCATGCTGATGGATCTAAGAGAAATATGCAAGAGCTAAGGGAGGAAGTGAGGGAACTCAGGAAAGACAATGCAGAAATGAGACAAGCCATTGACGGGCTCAGCGGCAGACTGGACGAGATGCAAGAGACTGTTAAAGCAATAGAAATCAGACAACAGGAATACAGAGCTGCTGAGGCAGAGAGAGATAAAAGGATCGTTAGGAATGAAAGAATATTAAGAGAACTGTGTGACCAATCCAAACGGAACAATATTCGCATTATAGGAGTACCAGAGGAAGAAGAGAGACAAAAAGGGATAGAAAGTGTCTTTGAAGAAATAATTGCTGAAAACTTCCCCATGCTGGGGAACAAAATAGTCTAACAGTCCATGGAAGCTCACAGATCTCCTAAAACACGGGACAACAGGAAGACAACACCAAGACACATAATAATTAAAATGGCAAAGATCAAAGATAAGGACAGAATATTAAAGGCAGCTAGAGAAAGAAAAAAGATCACCTTCAAAGGAAAACGCATCAGACTAACATCAGACTTCTAAACAGAAACCATACAGGCTAGAAGACAATTGCATGATATACTTAATGCAATGAAACAGAAGGGCCTCAAACCAGGAATACAGTATCCAGCACGATTATCATTTAAATATAATGGAGGAATTAAACAATTTCCACACAAGCAAAAGCTGAGAGAATTTGCCCCATCAACCAACAGTACAGGACATCTGAAAGGAACTGCTTTAGAGAGAAGCACTCCTAAGGCTAAAAAGCTGTCACCAGAGAAAATAGAATCATAGCAAAGAAAGCAGACCATCCAAATACTAACTAAAGGCAAAGAATAAAACACCTAGTATATAAAGAATGGAGGAGGAAGAATAAGAAGGGAGAGAAATAAAGAAACATCAGACTGTGTTTACAATAACTTAACAAGAGAGTTAAATTAGATTGTTAGATAGTTCAGAAGCAACCCCTGAACCTTTGGTAACCACGAATCTAAAGCCAGCAATGGCAAGAAGTACATAACTATCGATAATAACCCTAAATATAAATGGACGGAGAGCACCAATCAAAAGACACAGAGAACAGCACGGATAAAAAAGCAAGACCCATCCAGGTATTGCCTACAAGAAACTCCCCTCAAACGCAAACATATCCCCGAACTAAATGTGAAGGGATAGAAAAAGATATTTCATGCAAACAACAAGGAGAAAAAAAGCAGGTGTAGCAGTGCTTGCATCAGAGAAAATAGACTTCAAAAAGAAGAAAGTAGCAAGAGATAAAGGAGGACATTACATAATGATAAAGGGGTCAATCCAACAAGAAGATATAACCATTATAAATATATATGCACCCAACACAGGAGCGCCAGCATATGTGAAACAAACACTAACAGAATTAAAGGACGAAATAGACAGCAATGCATTCATTTTAGGTGACTTCAACACACCACTCACTCAAAAGGACAGATCAACCAGACAGAAAATAAGTAAAGACACAGTGGCACTGAACAACACACTAGAACAGATGGACCTAATAGACATCTACAGAACTCTACACCCAAAAGCAACAGGATACACATTTTCCTCAAGTGCACATGGAACATTTTACAGAATAGACCACATACAAGGCCACAAAAAGAACCTCAGTAAATTTGAAAATATTGAAATTCTACCAACCAACTTCTCAGATCATACAGGTATTAAAGTAGAATTAAATTTTAGAAAGAAAACAAAAAGGCTCACAAATGCATGGAGACTTAACAACATTCTCCTAATTAATCAATGGGTAAATGACCAAATCAAAACAGAAATCAAAGAGTATATGGAGACAAATGACAGCAACAACACAAAGCCACACTTCTGTGGGATGCAGGAAAGGCAGTTCTAAAAGGAAAGTATATTGCAATCCAGGCCTATCTAAAGAAAGAAGAACATTTCCAAATGAATAGTCTAAAGACACAATTACTGAAATTGGAAAAAGAAGAACAAATGAGGCCCAAAGTCACCAAAAGGAGGGAGATAATAAAGATCAGAGAAAAAATAAATAAAATTGAGAAGAATAAAACAATAGAAAAAATCAATGAAACCAAAAGCTGGATCTTTGAAAAAATAAATAAAATAGATAAACCCCTTGCCAGACTCATTAAGAGAAAAAGAGAATCTACACACATAGACAGAATCAGAAATGAGAAAGGAAAAATCAGGACGGATCCCACAGAAATACAAAGAATTATAAGAGAATACTATGAGAATCTATATGCTAGCAAGCTGGAAAACCTAGAAGAAACGGACAACTTAATAGAAAAATACAACCTTCCAAGACTGACCAAGCAAGAAATAGAAAAACTAAACAGACCAATCACCAGCAACGAAATTGAAGTGGTAATCAAAAAACTACCCGAGAACAAAACCCCTGGACCAGATGGATTAACCTCTGAATTCTACCAGACATATAAAGAAGAAATAACACCCATTGTCCTAAAAGTTTTCCAAAAAATAGAAGAGGAGGGCATACTTCCAAACGCATTCTATGAAGCCAGCATCACTCTAATACCAAAACCGGTCAGAGACCTCACCAAAAAAGAAAACTACAGACCAATATCCCTGATGAACGTGGATACAGAAATACTCAACAAAATATTAGTAAACAGAAATCAAAAATACATCAAGAGGATCATACACCATGATCAAGTGGGATTCATCCCAGGGATGCAACGATGGTACAACATTCGAAAATCCATCAACATCATCCACCACATCAACAAAATGAAGAACAAAAACCACATGATCATCTCCATAGATACTGAAAAAGCATTTTACCAAATCAGCATCCATTCATGATTAAAACTCTCGACAAAATGGGTATAGAGGGCAAGTACCTCAACATCATAAAGGCCATATATGACAAACCGACAGCTAACATTGTACTTAACAGCGAGAACCTAAAAGCTTTCCATCTAAATCAGGAACAAGACAGGGATGCCCACTCTCTCCACTGTTATTCAACATAGTACTGGAGGTCCTAGCCACAGCAATCAGACAAAACAAAGACATACAAGGCATCTAGATTGGTAAGAAGAAGTCAAATTGTCACTATTTGCAGATGACATGATATTGTACATAAAAAACGGCAAAGACTCCACTCCAAAACTACAAGAACTAATATCTGCATTCAGCAAAGTTACAGGATACAAAATTAACACACAGAAATCTGTTGCTTTCCTATACACTAATGATGAACTAACAGAAAGAAATCAGGAAAACAATTCCTTTTACAATTGCATCAAAAAGAATAAAATACCTAGGAATAAACCTAAGGAAGGAAGTGAAAGACCTATACTCTGAAAACTACAAGACACTTCTGAGAGAAATTAAAGAGGACACTAACAAATGGAAACTAATCCCATGCTCTTGGCTAGGAAGAATAAATATTGTCAAAATGGCTATACTACCTAAACCAATAAAGAGATTCAATGCAATCCCGATCAAAATACCAACAGCATTCTTCAATGAACTGGAACAAATAATTCTAAAATTCATATGGTACCACAAAAGACCACGAATAGCCAAAGCAATCCTGAGAAGGAGGAATAAAACAGGGGTTATTATGCTCCCTGACTTCAAGGTGTACTACAATGCCACAGTAATCAAGAAAATTTAGTATTGGCACAAAAACGGACCCACAGACCAGTGGAATAGAATAGAAAATCCAACCATCAATGTAAACATATACAGTCAATTAATATTTGATAAGGGAGCCTTGGATATACATTGGGTAGATGACGGCTTCTTCAGCAGCTGTTGTTGGAAAATCTGGACAGCTACATGTAAGAGAATGAAACTGGACTACTGTCTAGCCCCATACACAAAGGTAAACTCAAGGTGGATCAAAGACCTGAATGTACGTTATGAAACCAAAAAACTCTTAGAAAAAAATATAGGCAAAAATCTCTCGGACATAAACATGAGCGATTTCTTCATGAACATATCTCCCCAGGCATGGGAAACAAAAGCAAAAATGAACAAGTGGGACTATAACAAAATAAAAAGCTTATGTACAGCAAAGGACACCATCAGTAGAACAAAAATACATCCTACAGTATGAGAGAATATGTTCATAAATAACGTATCCGATAAGGGGTTGACATCCAAAATATATAAAGAACTCACGCACCTCAACAAACAAAAAGCAAATAGTCCAATTAAGAAATGGGCAGGGGACATAAATAGACACTTCTCCAAAGAAGAAATTCCGATTGCCAACAGGCACATGAAAAGATTCTCCACATCACTAATCATCAGAGAAATGCAGATTAAAACCACAATGAGATACCACCTCACACCAGTGAGGATAGCCAACATCCAAAACACAAACAACAACAAATGTTGGCGAGGATGTGGAGAAAAGGGAGCCCTCCTACACTGCTGGTGGGAATGCAAATTAGTTCAACCATTGTGGAAAGCAGTATGGAGGTTCCTCAAAACACTCAAATTAGAAATAACATTTGACCCAGGAATTCCAATCCTAGGAATTTACCCTAACAATGCAGCAGCCCAGTTTGAAAAAGACAGATGCACCCCTATGTTTATCGCAGCACTATTTACAATAGCCAAGAAATGGAAGCAACCTAAGTGTCCATCAGTAGATGAATGGATAAAGAAGATGAGGTACATATACACAATGGAATATTATACGGCCATAAGAAGAAAACAAATCCTACCATTTGCAACAACACGGATGGAGCTAGAGGGTACTATGCTCAGTGAAATAAGCCAAGCTGAAAAAAGGCAAGTACCAAATGATATCACCCATATGTGGAATATAAGAACTAAGAAAAAAACTGAAGGAACAAAACAGCCACAGACTCACAGAACCCAAGAATGGACTAATAGTTACCAATGGGAAACAGACTGGGGAGGATGGGTGGGAAGGGAGGGACAAGGGGGAAAAGGGGGCATTACGATTAGCAGATGTAATGTTAGGGGGGCCCGGGGAGCGCTGTACAACCCAGAGAAGACAAATAGTGACTCTATAGAATCTCATTATGCTGATGGACATTGACTGTAATGGGGTTGGCGTGGGGGACCTGATGATGGGGATAATGTAATCAACATAATATTGCTCATTTAATTCTAGATTAATGATATTGAAATAAACTTAAAAAAAAGTGAAGGGATGGAAAAAGATATTTCATACAAACAACAAGGAGAAAAATGCAGGTGTTGCGGCACTTCTATCACACAAAATAGACTTCAAAACGAAGAAAGTAGCAAGAGATAAAGAAGGACATTACATAATGATAAAGGGGTCAGTCCAACAAGAGGATACAACCATTATAAATATATAGGCAACCAACACAGGAGCGCCGGCATATGTGAAACAAACACTAACAGAATTAAAGGACGAAATAGACAGCAATGCATTCATTTTACGTGGCTTCAACACACCACTCACTCCAAAGGACAGATCAACCAGACAGAAAATAAGTAAAGACACAGTGGCACTGAACAACACACTAGAACAGATGGACCTAACAGACATCTACAGATCTTTACACACAAAAGCTACAGGATACACATTCTTCTCAAGTGCACATGGAACATTTTCCAAAATAGACCACACACTAGGCCACAAAAAGAACCTCAGTAAATTTGAAAATATTGAAATTCTACCAACCAACTTCTCAGATCATAAAGGTATTAAACTAGAATTAAATTTTAGAAAGAAAACAAAAAGGCTCACAAATGCATGGAGACTTAACAACATTCTCCTAATTAATCAATGTGTAAATGACCAAATAAAAACAGAAATCAAAGAGTATATGGAGACAAATGACAGCAACAACACAAAGCCCCAACTTCTGTGGAATGCAGCAAAGGCAGTTCTAAGAGGAAAGTATATTGCAATCCACGCGTATCTAAAGAAGGAAGAACATTTCCATATGAATAGCCTAAAGACACAATTACTGAAATTGGAAAAAGAAGAACAAATGAGGCCCAAAGTCACCAGAAGGAGGGAGACAATAAAGATAAGAGAAGAAATAAATAAAATTGAGAAGAATAAAACAATAGAAAAAATCAATGAAACCAAGAGCTGGTTCTTTGAAAAAATAAACAAAATAGATAAACCCCTTGCCAGACTCATTAAGAGAAAAAGAGAATCTACACACATAGACAGAATCAGAAATGAGAAAGGAAAAATCAGGACGGATCCCACAGAAATACAAAGAATTATAAGAGAATAGTATGAGAATCTATATGCTAGCAAGCTGGAAAACCTAGAAGGAATGGACAACTTAATAGAAAAATACAACCTTCCAAGACTGAACAAACAAGAAACAGAAAAACTAAACAGACCAATCACCAGCAACGAAATTGAAGTGGTAATCAAAAAACTACCCGAGAACAAAACCCCTGGACCAGATGGATTCACCTCTGAATTCTACCAGACATATAAAGAAGAAATAACACCCATTGTCCTAAAAGTTTTCCAAAAAATAGAAGAGGAGGGCATACTTCCAAACGCATTCTATGAAGCCAGCATCACTCTAATACCAAAACCAGGCAAAGACCTCACCAAAAAAGAAAACCACAGACCAATATCCCTGATGAATGTGGATACAGAAATACTCAACAAAATATTAGCAAACCGAAATCAAAAATACATCAAGAGGATCATACACCATGATCAAGTGGGATTCATCCCAGGGATGCAACGATGGTACAACATTTGAAAATCCATCAACATCATCCACCACATCAATAAAAAGAAGAACAAAATCCACGTGATCATCTCCATAGATGCTGAAAAGGCATTTGACAAAATTCAGCATCCATTCAAATTAAAACTCTCAATAAAATGGGAATAGATGGCAAGTACCTCAACATCATAAAGGCCATATATGACAATCAAACAGCTAACATCATACTGAACAGCGAGAAGCTAAAAGCTTTTCATCTAAGATCGGGAACAAGACAGGGATGCCCACTCTCTGCACTGTTATTCAACATAGTACTGGAGGTCCTACCAACGGCAATCAGACAAAATAACGACATACCACGCATCCAGATTAGTAAAGAAGAAGTCAAATTATCACTATTTGCAGATGACATGATATTGCACATAAAAAAACCCCAACGACTCCACTCCAAAACTACTAGAACTAGTATCTGCATTCAGCAAAGTTACAGGATACAAAATTAACACACAGAAATCGGTTGCTTTCCTATACCCTAACAATGAATTAACAGAAAGAGAAATCTCGAAAACAATTCCTTTCACAATTGCATCAAAAAGAATAAAATACCTAGGAATAAACCTAACAAAGGAAGTGAAAGACCTGTACTCTGAAAACTACAAGACACTCCTAAGAGAAATTAAAGAGGACACTAATAAATGGAAATGCATCCCATGCTCTTGGCTAGGAAGAATAAATATTGTCAAAATGGCCATACTACCTAAACCAATATGCAGATTCAATGCAATCCCGATCAAAATACCAACAGCATTCTTCAATGGACTGGAACAAATAATTCTAAAATTCATATGAAACCACAAAAGACTGCAAATAGCCAAAGCAATGCTGAGAAGCAAAATAAAACGGGGAATTACGCTCCCTGACTTCAAGGTGTACTACAAAGCCACAGTAATCAAGAAAATTTGGTATTGGCACAAAAACAGACCCACAGACCAGTGGAATGAATAAAAAATCCAAACATTAATGCAAACATATACAGTCAATTAATATTTGATAAGGGAGCCTTGGATATACATTGGGGAGATGACAGCCTCTTCAGCAGTTGGTGTTGGAAAAACTGCACAGCTACATGTAAGAGAATGAAACTGGACTACTCTCTAACCCCATACACAAAGGTAAACTCAAGGTGGATCAAAAACCTGAATGTAAGTCATGAAACCATAAAACTCTTAGAACAAACATAGGCAAAAATCTCTTGGACATAAACATGAGCGACTTCTTCATGAACATGTCTCCCCGGGCAAGGAAAACAAAAGCAAAAATGAACAAGTGGGACTATATCAAGCTGAAAACCTTCTGTACAGCAAAGGACACCGTCAGTAGAACAAAAGTACATCCTACAGTATGGGAGAATATATTCATAAATGATGTATCTGATAAGGGGTTGACTTCTAAAATATATAAAAATCTCACGCACCTCAACAAACAAAAAGCAAATAGTCCAATTAAGAAATGAGCAGAGACCATGAATAGACACTTCTCCAAAGAAGAAATTCCGATGGCCAACGGGCACATGAAAAGATGCTCCACATCGCTAATCATCAGAGAAATGCAGATTAAAACCACAATGAGATACCACCTCACACCAGTGAGGATAGCCAACATCCAAAACACAAACAACAACAAATGTTGGCGAGGATGTGGAGAAAAGGGAGCCCTCCTACACTGCTGGTGGGAATGCAAATTAGTTCAACCTTTGTGGAAAGCAGTATGGAGGTGAGCAAACTTTGGAAATCAAAAGGGGTGCTAGTGAGGGTGTCTGGCTAAGAATGGCCATAGCATGGTTAAGGGCATTCTGCATAAGGGTGAAGCATGAGAGGTGGACAAGCAGAACAAGGACAGCGAGCAACTGCTGCTGTAACGAACGTTACCAGCTTCATGATTGTGCTGGACAACTGGGCCCCTGATACCATGTTGAGACCAGATGCCAAAGATGGCCCTCCAGGGGCCAATTGATGTCCTCATTAAACCTGAGTCTTCTGAAGTTTTATTTTCTCTTTTTTTTAAATAGTTTATTTTGGTATCATTAATCTACAATTACATGTGCAATATTATGGTGATTAAACTACCCCTTTCATCCGGTCCCCCCAACCAACCCCATTACACTCACTGTCCATCAGCGTAGTGAGATGCTAAAGAGTCACTACCTGCCTTCTCTGATTGTACAGCCCTCCCCGTGCCCCCCTAACTTTACATCTGCTAATCGTAATGCCCCTTTTCCCCCCTTGTCCCTCCCTTCCCACCCATCCTCTCCAGTCCCTTTCCCTTTGGTAACTGTTAGTCCCTTCTTGGGTTCTGTGAGTCTGCTGCTGTTTTGTTCCTTCAGTTTTTTTCTTTGTTCTTATACTCCAAATATGAGTGAAATCATTGGGTACTCGTCTTTTTCAGCTTGGAGTATTTCACTGAGCATAATACCCTCTAGCTCCATCCATGTTGTTGCAAATGGTAGGATTTGTTTTCTTCTTATGGCTGAATAATATTCCATTGTTTATATGTACCACATCTTCTTTATCCATTCATCAACTGATGGACACTTAGGTTGCTTCCATTTCTTGGCTATTGTAAATAGTGCTGCAATAAACATAGGGGTGCATACGTCTTTTTCAAACTTGGCTGCTGCATTCGTAGGGTAAATTCCTAGGAGTGGAATTCCTGGGTCAAATGGTATTTCTATTTTGAGTGTTTTGAAGAACCTCCATACTGCTTTACACAATGGTTGAACTAATTTGCATTCCCACCAGCAGTGTAGGAGAGTTCCCTTTTCTCCACATCCTCACCAACATTTGTTGTTGTTTGTGTTTTGGATGTTGGCTATCCTCACTGGTGTGAGGTGGTATCTCATTGTGGTTTTAATTTGCATTTCTCTGATGATTAGTGATGTGGAGCATCTTTTCCTGTGCCTGTTGGCCATCTGAATTTCTTTGGAGAAGTGTCTATTCATGTTCTCTGCCCATTTCTTAATTGGACTATTTGCTTTTTGTTTGTTGAGGTGTGTC
This sequence comes from Smutsia gigantea, assembly GCA_032199065.1. Taxonomy (NCBI): domain Eukaryota; kingdom Metazoa; phylum Chordata; class Mammalia; order Pholidota; family Manidae; genus Smutsia; species Smutsia gigantea. The sequence continues at coordinate 82,927 of JAVSCE010022783.1, read as the reverse complement.
AGTTCTTTATATATTTTTGATGTCAACCCCTTATTGGATATGTCATTTATGAATATATTCTCCCATACTGTAGGATGTCTTTTTGTTCTACTGATGGTGTCCTTTGCTGTACAGAAGCTTTTCAGCTTGATATAGTCCCACGTGTTCATTTTTGCTATTGTTTCCCTTGCCCGGGGAGATATGTTCATGAAGAAGTCACTCATGTTTATGTCCAAGAGATTTTTTGTTTTGTTTTGTTTTTTAAATTTTTAATTTGTCTTTATTTTTTTATTTTGATATCATTAATCTACAATTAAATGAGCAATATTATGGTGATTACACTACCCCGTTCATCAGGTGCCCCCCACAAACCCCATTACAGTCACTGTCCATCAGCATAGTGAGTTGCTACAGAGTCAATACTTGTCTTCTCTGGGTTGTACAGCCCTCCCCATGCCCCCCTAACATTACATCTGCTAATCGTAATGCCCCCTTTTCCCCCTTGTCCCTCCCTTCGCACCCATCCTCCCCAGTACCTTTCCCTTTGGTAACTATTAGTCCGTTCTTGGGCTCTGTGAGTCTGCTGCTGTTTTGTTCCTTCAGTTTGTCCAAGAGATTTATGACTATTTTTTTTCTAAGAGTTTTATGGTTTCATGACTTACATTCATGTCTTTGATCCACCTTGAGTTTACCTTTGTGTATGGGGTTAGACAGTAGTCCAGTTTCATTCTCTTACATGTAGCTGTCCAGTTTTTCCAGCACCAGCTGCTGAAGAGGCCATCATCTCCCCAATGTATATCCAAGGGTCCCTTATCAAATATTAATTGACTGTATTTTGGGGGTTAATGTTTTGATTTCCTATTCTACTCCACTAGTCTGTGGGTCTCTTTTTGTGCCATTACCAAATTGTGTTTATTTCTGTGGCTTTGTAGTACACCTTGAAGTCAGGAAGCATAATTCCCCCTGTTTTATTCCTCCTTCTCAGGATTGCTTTGGCTATTCGGGGTCTTCTGTGGTTCCATATGAATTTTAGAATTATTTGTTCCAGTTCATTGAAGAATGCTGTTGGTATTTTGATCGGGATTGCATTGAATCTGTATATTGCTTTAGGTAGTATAGCCATTTTGACAATATTTATTCTTCCTAGCCAGGAGCATGGGATGAGTTTCCATTTGTTAGTGTCCTCTTTAATTTCTCTTAGGAGTGTCTTGTAGTTTTCAGAGTACAGTTCTTTCAGTTCTTTCCTTAGGTTTATTCCTAGGTATTTTATTCTTTTTGATGCAATTGTGAATGGAATTGTTTTTCTGATTTCTCTGTTAGTTCATCATTAGTCTGTAGGAAAGCAACAGATTTCTGTGTGTTAATTTTGTATCCTGCAACTTTGCTGAATTCAGATATTACTTCTAGTCGTTTTGGAGTGGAGTCGTTGGGGTTTTTTATGTGCAATATCATGTCATCTGCAAATAGTGACAATTTGACTTCTTCTTTACCAATCTGGATGCCTTGTATGTCTTTGTTTTGCCTGATTGCCGTTGGTAGGACCTCCAGTACTATGTTGAATAACAGTGCAGAGAGTGGGCATCCCTGTCTTGTTCCCGATCTTAGATGAAAAGCTTTTAGCTTCTCGCTGTTAAGTATGATGTTAGCTGTGGGTTTGTCATATATGGCCTTTATGATGTTGAGGTACTTGCCGTCTATACCCATTTTGTTGAGAGTTTTAATCAGGAATGGATGCTGAATTTTGTCAAATGCTTTTTCAGTATCTATGGACCTTATCGTGTGGTTTTTGTTCTTCTTTTTATTGATGTGGTGGATGATGTTGATGGATTTTCAAATGTTGTACCATCCTTGCATCCCTGGGATGAATCCCACTTGATCATGGTGTATGATCCTCTTGATGTATTTTTGAATTCGGTTTGCTAATATTTTGTTGAGTATATCTGTATCCACATTGATCAGGGATATTGGTCTGTAGTTTTCTTTTTTGGTGAGGTCTTTGCCAGGTTTTGGTATTAGAGTGATGCTGGCTTCATAGAAGGAGTTTGGAAGTATTCCCTCCTCTTCTATTTTTTGGAAAACTTTAAGGAGAATGGGTGTTATTTCTTCTCTAGATGTCTGGTAGAATTCAGAGGTTAATCCATCTGGTCCGGGGGTTTTGTTCTTGGGTAGTTTTTTCATTACTGCTTCAATTTCTTTGCTGGTGATTGGTCTGTTTAGTTTTTCTGTTTCTTGTTTGGTCAGTTTTGGAAGGTTGTACTTTTCTAAGAAGTTGTCCATTTCTTCTAGGTTTTCCAGCTTGTTGGCATATAGATTCTCATAATATTCTCTTATAATTCTTTGTATTTCTGTGGGATCCCCGTCGCGATTTTTTCTTTCTCATTTCTGATTCTGCTTATGTGTATAGATTCTCTTTTTCTCTTAATGAGCCTGGCTAGGCATTTACCTATTTGGTTTATTTTTTCAAAGAACCAGCTCTTTGTTTCAGTGATATTTTTCTATGGTTTTTTTCTTCTCAATGTTATTTATTTCTTCTCTGATCTTTATTATGTCCCTCCTTCTGGTGACTTTGGGCCTCATTTGTTCTTCTTTTTCCAATTTCAGTAATTGTGTCTTTAGACTATTCATTTGGAAATGTTTTTCTTTCTTTACATAGGCCTGGATTTCAATATACTTTCCTCTTAGAACTGCCTTTGCTGTGTCCCACAGAAGTTGTGGCTTTGTGTTGTTGTTGTCATTTGTCTCCATATACTCTTTGATTTCTGTTTTTATTTGGTAGTTAACCCATTGATTAATTAGTAGAATGTTGTTAAGTCTCCATGTTGTGAGCCTTTTTGTTTTCTTCCTTGATTTTAAGTCTAGTTTAATACCTTTATAATCTGAGAAGTTGGTTGGTAGAATTTCAATATTTTCGACTTTACTGAGGTTCTTTTTGTGGCCTAGTATGTGGTCTACTCTGGAAAATGTTTCATGTGCACTTGAGAAGAATGTGTATCCTGTTGCTTTTGGGTGTAGAGTTCTGTAGATGTCTGTTAGGTCCATCTGTTCTAGTGTGTTGTTCAGTGCCTCTGTGTCTTTACTTATTTTCTGTCTGGTTGATCTATCCTTTGGAGTGAGTGGTGTGTTGAAGTCACCTAAAATTAATTCATTGCAGTTTATTTCCTCCTTTAATTCTGTTAGTATTTGTTTCACATATGCAGGCGCTCCTGTGTTGGGTGCGTTTATATTTATAATGGTTATATCTTCTTGTTGGATTGACCCCTTTATCATTATGTAATGTCGTTCTTTATCTCTTGCTACTTTCTTCGTTTTGAAGTCTATTTTGTATGATACAAGTACTGCTACACCCGCCTTTTTCTCCTTGTTTTCTGCATGAAATATCTTTTTCCATCCCTTCACTTTTAGTCTGGGGATATCTTTGCATTTGAGGTGAGTTTCTTGTACTCAGCATATAGATGGGTCTTGCTTTTTTATCCATTCTATTACTCTGAGTCTTTTGATTGGTGCATTCAGTCCATTTACATTTAGGGTGATTATCAATAGATATGTACTTCTTGCCTTTGCTGGCTTTAGGTTCGTGTTTACCAAATTTTCAGGGGTTGCCTCTTAACTATCTAACAATCTAACTTAACTTTCTTGTTAAGTTATTGTAAACACAGTCTGATGTTTCTTTATTTCTCTCCCGTCTTATTCTTCCTCCTCCATTCTTTCTATACTAGGTATGTTATTTTTTGCCTTTAGTTAGTATTTGGATGGTCTGCCTTCTTTGCTATGATTGTATTTTTTCTGGTGACAGCTTTTTAGCCTTAGGAGTGCTTCCCTCTAGAGCAGTTCCTTTAAGATGTCCTGTAGAGGTGGTTTATGGGAGGCAAATTCTCTCAGCTTTTGCTTGTCTGGAAATTGTTTAATCCCTCTGTCATATTTAAATGATAATCGTGCTGGATACAGTATTCTTGGTTCGAGGCCCTTCTGTTTCATTGTGTTAAATATATCATGCCATTCTCTTCTAGCCTGTAAGGTTTCTGTTGAGAAGTCTAATGTTAGTGTGATGTGTTTTCCTTTGAAGGTGATCTTTTTTCTTTCTCTAGCTGCCTTTAATATTCTGTCCTTATCTTTGATCTTTGCCATTTTAATTATTATGTGTCTTGGTGTTGTCTTCCTGGGGTCCCTTGTGTTAGGAGATCTGTGGGCTTCCATGGACTGAGAGACTATTTCCTTCCCCAGCATGGGGAAGTTTTCAGCAATTATTTCTTCAACGACACTTTCCATCCCTTTTTCTCTCTCTTCTTCCTCTGGTACTCCTATAATGCGAATATTGTTCCGTTTGGATTGGTCACACAGTTCTCTTAATATTCTTTCATTCCTAGCGATCCTTTAATCTCTCTCTGCCTCAGCTGCTCTGTGTTCCTGTTCTCTGATTTCTATTGCATTAACAGTGTCTTGCATCTCGTCCAGTCTGCCTCTGAGCCCGTCCATGACTTGTCTCATTTCTGCATTGTCTTTTCTCACTTCCCTCACTTCCTCCCTCAGCTCTTGCATATTTCTCTGTAGATCCATCAGCATGGTTAATGACTTTTATTGTGAATTCTTTTTCAGCAATATTCTGCATTTCCATCCCTTCAGGTTCCCTCAGGAGTTGTCTGGATCTGGTTGATTTTTGTCTGTACCATATTCCTCTGTGTTTTCATGTTGGTAGGAGTGGTCTCTGGTAGTGCCACGTATGTCAGCTGGGCTCTTTGAGACTAAAAAAATAAGAAAGAAAGAAAACAAAAACAAAAACAAACAAGCAAAAAAAAAGGAAGGAAGAGAATGAAAAGAGAAAAAGAAGAAAGAAAGAAAAAAAGAAAGGGAAAAAAAACACCCACCTGGAGTGGTTTCTGAAAGGGAGCTGTAGGTGTCGCTGTTGCTCAAGTATTCCACAGCCTGCGCCACTCTTTGTAGCTCTGGCCGGGGCGGGAACGAATGGGATGCTGTTCTTCTCTGTATAAAGTTTTAGTGTGGCTGCTACCTTTTCTCAGTCACCAGCCAAGGGGTCCAAAGTTCCTCACAACTCCCAGCCCGCTGGGCTGAGCGTGCCACGGCGATGGTGTTTCCTCACTGGGCCCCCCGCCTCTGCAAGACGCTACAAACTGCACGCGCTTTTCTATTGTCCCAGGGCTCTGGCTGCATGGACCCGGGCGCGTTCCGAGCTGAAAACCTGCGCCTTCTGCCTCTCTAATGTCCGGTGCACCACGCAATGTGTGTCAGTTCTCCTGATGCAGACCACCGGGGCTGGTTATTTCACAGGCCTGCTCCTCCACTCCCTCCCGGCTCTGAAGCCTCTCCTCCCACCCGCGCACTGCTGTGATGGATGAGTGCTCGGGTGCCGCAGGTTCGCGGCTCCATATCTTACCCGCCTTGCGGGTGCCGAGTCCTCTAGGGGGTAGCTGCACGCTGTGCACTTTCCTGTGTATTCTGGTCTCTCTTCAAGGAATATTTGCATTTGCTGTATTTTCGTAGATAAATATAGTGTTGGGAGGAGATTTCTGCCGCCCTGCTCACGCCTCCATCTTCCCGGATGTTTTTTTCTTCTGAACAGTTTTGAGCTGTGAAATTGTACTCTCTGTGGGATTATGAAGCAAAAAGTAACTCCAACAAGTTACTACAAGATAGCCTTGCCAGCTCACTAATCTGACACTGAGGTAAAAACTGAACTCAGTAAAAATAAAACCAAGAGCTCAGTTAAAATAAAAATCAAACTATAGCTTTCCGAGAATCTTTTAGTCTTAAAGTCTCCATAATAGACTTTTAAAAAAGATAGCCTTTGACTTATAAAAGAATCATGAAACTAGTACAGAGTTCCCATAAATCTTTTACCCGGCTTCTCATGTTAATCTCTTACATAGCCATAAAATATCTATAAAAAGAAATTATGGTATTTAATATGGTGCAATAATATTATAAGTAAATGCAGAAATTACTCGAATCTCACCAGTTTTTCCACCCTATCTCTGCTTTGGGAGCTGATCCAAGACTGCACGTTGGGTTTAGTTTTGTCCCATCTCCTTAGTTCTTCCATGCTGTAGTGGGTTCTGAGTTCTCCCACATCTTTATGACTGTATTGAAGGGTGCTCATCAGATACCTTCACTGTGGGTTTCTCTGATGACTTCTTATTATGAGATTGAAGCTGTGCACTGTTGAAAAGATGCCACAAAGCTGATGTGCTTTTCTCAGCCATGGCATGGAGGTAGGTGAGTAGGGTGGGTAATGTATTACTGATGACATTAACTTTGATTACTCTAAGGTCATGATAGGCTTCTTAGCATAATTGTTACAGGTGAAGAAAAAGAGGCTTAGTGAGCAAAACAAGTTAGATTACATAACCAAAATGCGGGGCCTGACTCCCAGTTCATGGACTTTCCAAAATTCACTGCATTATCCTGCTTTACTTGGAGCTATAGTGAAACCTCTGTCTTTTTTTTTTTTTTTTTTTTTTTTTGGTCCCCTGTTTGTACTTCTTTGCTAAGATCCTTAGGCAAGGAGAAAAGATTAAAACTGTTTCCCATTATGTGCTTCTATCTTCTTTCAGAGCTCTAGAAAAAATGTGAAAATAATTCAGATAAAAGTGTTAGGAAGTTAAAATTTGTGCTCTCCCGGTGAGAAAAGGAGTTAAATAAACATCAATGACCTGTCTTTTCACCTGAGCCAGATATATGTTTTCTAAAGAACCTGGACAAATATAATTTTGCATATCAGACAGCAAAAAAAAAAAAACAATGCTGTGAATGTGGATTCATATTAATCTTGATTTATTAATTGCTTATATTTAATAAATTCATCTTGGAGAAAGCTGGACATAGACTAACTAACAAAAATTAAACAGCTTTGAAGGAATTTTTTCTCCAGAAAACCAATATTAATGACTGTCATTATATTAATGAATGACTGTCAGACTCAAAAATTGGAAAATGAGAATAGATTTTTCTTCCTCTACTTCACTCCTATTTCCACATCAATTCTTTACTTGAGGCTATCACTGTACATGTCCTTCGAAATATATCACATATAATAGACTTCATATTCCATTGGAAAGCGTTCTAGTCAGAAGCAATAAAATGGTATCCAAAAAGTTCACTAAACATTTTATATAGTAAGTATAAATTTGGTTTCAATTAATTTGTATGTGTTTTTACATTTGCCCATAGACAGAACATATATCTTATATTGGAATAAATTAATACATGAGCCTACTATGAGTCCACCATCTCACACTAAGTTCAAAATTGCTCTTAGGTTTTTCTCTCATTTGGACAGAAGTAACCATGAGTCATTGAGCTGTGCTTTTCTATGGGAAAAAAAGATCTATCTTCAGAGTGTCCTGCTGGGGAGAACTTGAAACTACAGAGAGTGTAGCCAGTTCATGCTTGAAGCCACAAATATTTTTCAAGTTATTATACCAGGGTGGTCATGAGCACTGAGGCCAGACTACCTGGGTTCCAATCCTGTCTTCCCAATATGCTAGTTGTGTGGCCTGACTAAATTACTTACTCTTTCTATGCCACAGTTTTCTCACTTGTAAAATGGGGATAGCAGCAGTATCTATCTTATCTGTAAGATGGGGGCTTACAACGTAATCACCTCAAGTGCTGTAATGAAAATTAAATGAGGAAATATACCTAAAACGCAAAAAAAAGTTTGTGCGGAGCAGTTATACACAGAGTGACTGAATCCTCGCTTCCCTATGACACTTGATTATTCACATTGTCCCAGCATAAATATTAAAAAGGCCTTTGTTTCACTCTAAAAAGAGTCCCAGCTTGGAATATAAGTTACAGAATCATTCTAGTTACAAAGCACATAGTAAGTACTATAGAACCATCAGTTATTATCATAACTCTATCCTAAGCATGGGGAATATGGCACCAATCAACAGCAGTGAAACAGTTATCTCTACCTTCGTGGAGCCTGTATTCTAGTTAGGAGAGAGAAGGTATTATATTAGATGGTGATAAATCCTATGGAGTTCAACAGCAGCTACATTCCTGGAAACTGTCATGTAGCTTATCTTCTCAAATGGATCAATAGAATCTTTAAATTTGCCTGAATAAAGAAATATCAACTTGAAGTGGATTAAGACTGAAATATAAGACTGGAAACCATAAAACTACCAGTAGAAAATACAGGAAAAAATCTCCTTGACATGGGTCTGGGCAATGATTTTTTGAATGTAACACCTAAAGCACAAATAACAAAATAAAAAACAAGTGGGATGATATCAAACTAAACAGCTTCTGCACAGCAAAAGAAACCATCAACAAAATGAAAAGAAAACCTAAGGAATGTGAGAAAAAAATTTTCAAACAATATATCTTGTAAGGAGTTAATATCCAAAATATATAAAGAACTCATACAATTCAATAGCAACAAAACAATCCATTTAAAAATGGGCAAAGGACCTAAATAGACATTTTTCCAAAGAAGATAAATGAATGGCCCATATATGGCCCATGAAAAGGGGCTCAACATCAGTGATCTTCAGGGAAATGCAAATCAAAACCACAATGAGATGGCACCTCGTGCCTGGTAGAATGGCTGCCATCAAAAAGATAGATAACAAATGCTGGTGAGAATATGGAAAAAGGGGAACCGTTGTGCATTGTTGGTAAGATTATAAATTGGAACAGCCGCTATGGAAAACAGTAAGGAAGTTCCTCAAAAAATTATAGAAATTCCATATGATCCAGCAATTCCACTTCTGAGTATTTATCTGAAGGAAATGAAAACATTAATCTGAAAAGCTATCAGCACCCCCATGTTCACTGCAGCATTATTCACAATAGCCAAGATATGGAAAAACTTACGTGTCCATCAACCAATGAATGGATAAAGAAAATGTTGTATATTATACAGTAGAATGGTATTCAGCAATGAAAAAGAAAGAAATCCTGCCATTTGCAACAACATGGATGTACCTTGAAGGCCTTATGATAAGTGAAATAAACCAGATAAAGACAAACACTGTATGAGGCCATTTATATGTGGAATTTAAAAGAAATAACACGCAAGCAAGCAAGAATCTTATAGAAAAAGAGATCATATTTGTGGTTGCCTGGGGTTGGGGGTGGGAGAAGAAGGAATTAGATGAAGGCAGTCAGAAGATACAAATTTCCAGTTATAGGATAAATAAGTAGTAGGGATAGAACATACAACATGATGACTACAGTTAACTGCTGCATGGTACATATGAAAGTTGTTGAGAGTAAATCCTAAGAATTCTCATTACTAAGAAATAAAATCTTTTTTTTTTGTACATATGTAAGTCAGTAGGTGTTAATTGTGGTATCATTCCACATTGTATGTAAGTCAAATCCTTATATTGTACACTTTAAACTTATACAGTGTTGTATGTCAATTATATCTCAATAAAACTGGAAGAAAAGAAATATAATAGGGCTTGTAATAGGACAAAAAAGTTAGTCTCAGGACATGATTACTAGTCTGAGTTCAAAGGGGAAACTTAGAGAAAAAGATAACGTAAATAGCACCCTTCCATGAGATCATCCCAGTAAGAGGTTCCTTCCAAACTGGAAAGTTCCACGATGTATAATCCAGTCCCTCACCCCAGTCCTCCTGTAGTAGACTTGGTTTTAATCCAAAATCCATTCTCCCTTTCTTCCTGACACTTGGCCTCCCAGGTAGAGGCCCAATTTTCTGGCTTTCTTGGCCTTTAAGTGTGGTGGAAATACAATTTTGACCTGGCTTTTCTAAAGGGAGTCATTGTCCTGTACATCCTTATTTTCCCTTCCTGTGGGCTGGACAATGACATGGCAGTGACCTAGCTCTGGCCATGCAGACAGGAACAAGGCACTAGGACAGGCTTTCTCAAGATGGTTTCTAGAAAATTCCTTACAGAACATTATTTCAATGACCATTTTCTCAATGTCCCCAAGGATAATGCATAGTTAGGACTACTTTATATGCATAGGAGATAATTAATCACATATAATGAATGTACTGGGCATTAATTCTCTTCCAGGGCTTAATTCTCTCCAAGATCAGGTTGAAAAGAGATGGTGGAGCTCTAAGGTAGAAGGAACCTGAATCTTCAAATTACCTCATAGACCAAAGCTATCTAGCTGATCTAGACATGTCAGATTGGTACTCTGGCATATAGAAGAAATAAAACTTCTATTTTATTAGTCCCCAGTATTTATGTGTATTTTGTTATCTCAGTGTATCATTCATTCTCCTCCCAACTAAATATCTCTTCTTATTTGTTTTAAGGAGGATACATCTTCAGTGCACTGTAGTATATTGGGGACAGGCTAGATTGATTCAACATTAGCTCATAAATGGTTTGGATACTAAGCTGTTTTTACCCTTGATCAGTAATGGATGGATTTTGAATGATAACTGGGTATGGATTCTGACTCTAACCTGTACCCTACTAAATCACAGCAAGATGAAAAGAGTAAATTATTTGTTTCTCTAACCTAACTCTCCCTTGGCCATCACTTCCATATTTGCCCCTACTGACAGACCTGATGGCAGTTATGATATCATAGGAAGTGACAACATTCATATAGAAGGACAAAAACACAGAAGCCACAGAGGACATAATAGGGTAAGATGGGAGGTATGAGGAAGGAGTGACTGACAGTCAGAACAGAGAGGAGGGAGATGATAAAAAGGAAAAGAGAAACATGGATGCAAAACAGACTAAATCTGAGGAGACACAGCAACAAAACAAAACAAAACCTGTGAAAAACTAGAAAATCTTTCAATTCAGCAATTTAACAGGTTATGCTGTGGCAACAAATAACCTCAAAGTCTCAGTGGCTGAAAACCATAGAAAATGTATTTCTGGCTCACACTACACCCCAACAAGGATCAGGGGAATGAGTAGTAGGAAGGTCTACTCCGTATAGCCATTCCAGGGCTATTGGTGTCCACATTTCAGCAGCAGGCTTCAGACATTGCTTGTAGCCAGGTGAGTACTGGAGGATTCTACTAACAATTTACGTTATCTTGGGTAAATATTGAGGAGTGGAATGGCCTTAGGATATACATATAATTTTAAGTGTATATTTAATTTTTTAAGAAACTTCCAAATGGTTTTGCAAAATGGATGCGTTATTTTACATTCTCAACAACAATATATGAGAGTTCCAGTTACTCCATATCCTTGCCAATATTCAGTGTGAACTTTTAAATTATGCATTTTAATAGATACATAATGATATCACATTAAGGTTTTGATTTGTATGTCTCAAACAATTAATGGTGTGGAGCTTTTTTTCATCTGCTTATTTCCTATCTGTATATCTTCTTTAGTGAAACATCTAGTTCAAGTCTTGCCCCTTTGAAAAATTGCATTGCCTGTTTTCTGATTGTTGAGTTCTGAGCATTCTTTATATATCTGGATACAAGTCCTTTATCAGATATATAATCTGCAAGTATTTTCTTCCAATCTGTGGCTTATCTTTTCACTTTCTTAATAATGTCATTTAAATATTAACAAATATTAACTGAAATGCTTCTTTGAGGTTGTTGAAAAATTAAGAATATAAGCAATTTTGGATCACTTATATATGATACTAAGCTTTCTCTTAAATTGTGCTCCCCTTACTGAGGTAATGATTGATGCTGTGATTACAAAAAAAAAAGTGCTTAGACTTCGTATGTGACGTTATTATTGGAGTGGCCCCATGATGTCAGGGAACCTATCATGGATCTCCTACCTCAGCTCCTACAAATGGGCTTAATGAGAAGGCAAGAATTTGAATCACTCAGAAATAAGAGGAAAATTAAAATAAGGTGGATAAATCTCAGGACAAATAAATTGGGTGAAAGTGTTCAAATGTTTGCTTAAAAATGGCATGAAACAGCATCCAGATCTTGGTTTCTAATGCCATTCTCTAACAGAAGGTACCAGGGCTCTTTGAGAAATGGATGATTCCAGTACTGGAGCAAGTCATATACAAGATAAGCCTAGAGCATCACATAGAGCAGGGAAACAAGAAAATGCTCAAACATAATAATGGGCATATGTTGAAGGAACACAGTTATTAACCTAAAGAGGTTTGATGTCCAAAGCTGGCTGACCTAAGTAACAAAATAAGGTAGCATTGGACAGCACCCCAAAATGTAAATCAAATATCCAGGAATCCTTGCTGATACAAATAAATGATTGAATAAATGATTAAATGTGGGGGAATAAACAAATCTTCTAGGCAAAGAATTCAAGTAATTTTTGGAGATACTCCACCTTCAAGGAGACGGAGCACAACTGAAGTGTGGGCCACATATAGCAACTTCCTTCCCAAGAGCACAGTATAAAAAGAGAGAAAACAGAGGAACTTTACAGTGAAGAAACCGAACACTGCCTCAGCCAAGGGTTCAAGGTCGGGATCAGTAGTGATGCCACGCAGGTAGCAGGTGCCCTTGATTCATGACTGTGAAGGACATTTTGCTTTTGTAATCTTCCTCCCCAAACTCACAAACCTAGTCGAATCATGAGAGAAACATCAGACTAACCCCAACTGAGGCACATTCTATGAAGTACCTGACCTGACCAGTATTCCTCAAAACTTTCAAGGTCATCAAAACCAAAGCAAGTCTGAGAAACTGCCATAGCCAAGGATCCTGAATGGAATTCTGGAACAGAAAAGGAACATTAGGTAAAACTAAGGAGACTTGAATAAAGTATACACTTTTGTTAATAATAATGTTTCAATATTGATCCATCAGTTATGACAAATGTGGCATATTACTGTGAGATGTTGATAATGCTGGAACTGGATATGCCGCACAGGGAAACGCTCTGTATTATCATAACAGTTTTTCTGTATATCTGAAATTATTCCAAAATAAAAAGTGTATCCCAAAAGTTACTTTGAATATTTTTTAATAGTTTACTTTGGTATCATTAACCTACAATTACATGTGCAATATTATGGTGATTAAACTACCCCCTTCATCAGGTCCCCCTCACCAACCCCATTACAGTCACTGTCCATCAGCATAGTGAGATGCTATAGAATCACTACTTGTCTTCTCTGAGTTGTAAAGCCCTCCCCGTGCCCCCCTAACATTACATCTGCTAATCGTAATGCCCCCTTTTCCCCCTTGTCCCTCCCGTTCCAACCATCCTCCCCAGTCCCTTTCCCTTTGGTAACTATTAGTCCATTCTTAGGTCCTGTGAGTCTGCTGCTGTTTTGTTCCTTCAGTTTTTTTCTTAGTTCTTATACTCCACATATGAGTGAAATCATTTGGTACTTGTCTTTCTCGGCTTGGCTTATTTCACTGAGCATAATACCCTCTAGCTCCATCCATGTTGTTGCAAATGGTAGGATTTGTTTTCTTCTTATGGCTGAATAATATTCCATTGTGTATATATGTACCACATCTTTTTATCCATTCATCTACTGATGGACACTTAGGTTGCTTCCATTTCTTGACTATTGTAAATAGTGCTGCAATAAACATAGGGGTGCATCTGTCTTTTTCAAACTGGGCTACTGCATTCTGAGGGTAAATTCCTAGGAGTGGAATTCCTGGGTCAAATGGTATTTCTATTTTCAGTTGTCTGAGGAACCTCTATACTGCTTTCCACAATGGTTGAACTAATTTGCATTCCCACCAGCAGTGTAGGAGGGCTCCCTTTTCTCCACATGCTCGCCAACATTTGTTGTTGTTTGTGTTTTGGATGTTGGCTATCCTCACTGGTGTGAGGTGGTATCTCATTGTGGTTTCAATCTGCATTTCTCTGATGATTGGCGATGTGGAGCATCTTTTCATGTGCCTGTTGGCCATCGGAATTACTTCTTTGGAGAAGTGTCTATTCATGTCCTCTGCCCATTTCTTAATTGGATCATTTGCTTTTTGTTTAAGGTGCGTGAGTTCTTTATATATTTTGGATGTCAACCCCTTATCAGATACGTCATTTATGAGTATATTCTCCCATACTGTAGAATGTCTTTTTGTTCTATTGATGGTGTCCTTTGCTGTACAGAAGCTTTTCAGCTTGATATAGTCCCACTTGTTCATTTTTGCTTTTGTTTCCCTTGCCCGGGGAGATATGTTCATGAAGAAGTCACTCATGTTTATGTTCCAGAGACTTTTGCCTATATTTTTTTCTAAGAGTTTTATGGTTTCAGGACGTACATCCAGGTCTTTGATCCACCTTGAGTTTACCTTTGTGTATGGGGTTAGACAGTAGTCCAGTTTAATTCTCTTACGTGTAGCTTTCCAGTTTTTCCAACACCAGCTGCTGAAGAGACCATCATCTCCCCAATGTATGACCAAGGCTCCCTTAACAATTATTAATTGACTGTATATGTTTGCATTGATATTTGGATTTTCTATTCTATTCCACTGGTCTGTGGGTCTGTTTTTGTGCCAATACCAAATTGTCTTGATTACTGTGGCTTTGTAGTACACCTTGAAGTCAGGGAGCGTAATTCCCCCTGTTTTATTCCTCCCTCTCAGGATTGCTTTGGCTATTCGGGGTCTTTTGTGGTTCCATATGAATTTTAGAATTATTTGTTCGAGTTCATTGAAGAGAGCTATTGGTAGTTTGTTAGGGACTGCATTAAATCTGTATATTGCTTTAAGTAGTATAGCCATTTTGACAATATTTATTCTTCCTAGCCAAGAGCATGGGATGCATTTCCATTTGTTAGTGTCCTCTTTAATTTCTCTTCAGAGTGTCTTGTAGTTTTCAGAGTACAGGTCTTTCACTTCCTTTATTAGGTTTATTCCTAGGTATTTTATTCTTTTTGATGCAATTGTGAATGGAATTGTTTTTATGATTTCTCTTTCTGTTAGTTCATCATTAGTGTATAGGAAAGCAACAGATTACTCTATGTGTTAATTTTGTATCCTGCAACTTTGCTGAATTCAGATATTAGTTCTAGTAGTTTTGGAGTGGAGTCCCTAGGGTTTTTTATGTACAATATCATGTCATCTTCAAATAGTGACAATTTGACTTCTTCTTTACCAATCTGGATGCCTTGTATGTCTTTGTTTTGTCTGATTGCCGTGGCTAGGACCTCCAGTACTATGTTGAATAACAGTGGAGAGAGTGGGCATCCCTGTCTTATTCCTGATCTTAGATGAAAAGCTTTCTGCTTCTCGCCGTTAAGTATGATGTTAGCTGTGGGTTTGTCATATATGGCCTTTATGATGTTGAGGTACTTGCCGTCTATACACATTTTGTTGAGAGTTTTAATCATGAATGGATGCTGAATTTTGTAAAATACTTTTTCAGCATCAATGGAGATGATCATATGGTTTTGTTCTTCTTTTTGTTGATGTGGTGGATGATGTTGATGGATTTTCGAATGTTGTACCATCCTTGCATCCCTGGGATGAATCCCACTTGATCATGGTGTACGATCCTCTTGCTGTATTTTTGAATTCAGCTTGCTAATATTTTGTTGAGTATTTTTGCATCCATGTTCATCAGGGATATTGTTCTGTAGTTTTCTTTTTTGGTGAGGTCTTTGCCCGGTTTTGGTAGTAGAGTGATGCTGGCTTCATAGAATGAGTTTGGAAATATTCCCTCGTCTTCTATTTTTTGGAAAACTTTAAGGAGAATGGGTGTTATTTCTTCTCTATATGTCTGGTAGAATTCAGAGGTGAATACATCTGGTCCGGGGGTTTTGTTCCTTGGTAGTTTTTTGATTATCACTTCAATTTCGTTGTTGGTGATTGGTCTGTATAGTTTTTCTGTTTCTTGTTTGGTCAGTTTTGGAAGGTTGTATTTTTCTAAAAAGTTGTCCATTTCTTCTATGTTTTCCAGCTTGCTAGCATATAGATTCTCATGGTATTCTCTTATAATTCTTTGTATTTCTGTGGGATCTGTCGTGATTTTTCCTTTCTCATTTCTGATTGTGTTTATGTGTGTAGATTCTCTTTTTCTCTTAATGAGTCTGGCTAGGGGTTTATCTATTTTGCTTATTTTTTCAAAGAACCAGTTCTTGCTTTCATTGATTTTTTTTCTATTGTTTTTTCTTCTCAATTTTATTTATTTCTTCTCTGATCTTTATTATGTCCCTCCTTCTGGTGACTTTGGGCCTCATTTGTTCTTCTTTTTCCAATTTCAGTAATTGTGTCTTTAGACTATTCATTTGGGAATGTTCTTCTTTCTTTAGATAGGCCTGGATTGCAATATACTTTCCTCTTACAACTGCCTTTGCTGCGTCCCACAGAACTTGTGGCTTTGTGTTGTTGTTGTCATTTGTCTCCATATACTCTTTCATTTCTGTTTTGATTTGGTCATTAACCCATTGATTAATTAG
Organism: Smutsia gigantea; assembly: GCA_032199065.1. NCBI lineage: Eukaryota > Metazoa > Chordata > Mammalia > Pholidota > Manidae > Smutsia > Smutsia gigantea. The sequence continues at coordinate 66,667 of JAVSCE010022783.1, read as the reverse complement.
GAGAATGTTGTTAAGTCTGCATGCATTTGTGAGCCTTTTTGTTTTCTTTCTAAAATTTAATTCTACTTTAATACCTGTATGATCTGAGAAGTTGGTTGGTAGAATTTCAATATTTTCGACTTTACTGACGTTCTTTTTGTGGCCTAGTATGTGGTCTATTCTGGAAAATGTTCCATGTGCACTTGAGAAGAATGTGTATCCTGTTGCTTTTGGGTGCAGAGTTCTGTAGATGTCTATTAGGTCCATCTGTTCTAGTGTGTTGTTCAGTGTCTCTCTGTCTTTACTTATTTTCTGTCTGGTTGATCTGTCCTTTGGAGTGAGTGGTGTGTTGAAGTCACCTAAAATGAATGCATTGCTGTCTCTTTCCTCCTTTAATTCTGTTAGTATTTGTTTCACATATGCCGGCGCTCCTGTGTTGGGTGCATATATATTTATAATGGTTATATCTTCTTGTTGGACTGACCCCTTTATCATTATGTAATGTCCTTCTTTATATTTTGCTACTTTCTTCGTTTTGAAGTGTATTTTGTATGATACAAGTACTGCTACACCTGCTTTTTTCTCCTTGTTGTTTGCATGAAATATCTTTTTCCATCCCTTCACTTTTAGTCTGTGTATATCTTTGGATTTGAGGTGAGTTTCTTGTAGGCAGCATATAGATTGGTCTTGCTTTTTTATCCATTCTGCTACTCTGTGTCTTTTGATTGGTGCACTCAGCCCATTTACATTCAGGGTGATTATCGATAGATATGTACTTATTGCCATTGCTGGCTTTAGATTCGTGGTTAACAAAGGTTCAGGGGTTGCTTCTTAATTACCTAACAGTCTTACTTAACTTTCTTGTTAAGTTATTGTAAACACAGTCTGATGTTTCTTTATTTCTCTCCCTTCTTATTCTTCCTCCTCCATTCTTTATATACTAGGTGTTTTATTCTTTGCTTTTAGTTAGTATTTGGATGGTCTGCTTTCTTTGCTATGATTTTATTTTCTCTGGTGACATCTTTTTAGCCTTAGGAGTGCTTCCTTCTAGAGCAGTTCCTTTAAGATGTCCTGTAGAGGTGGTTTATGGGAGGCAAATTCTCTCAGCTTTTGCTTGTCTGGAAATTGTTTAATCCCTCCATCATATTTAAATGATAATCGTGCTGGATACAGTATTCTTGGTTCGAGGCCCTTCTGTTTCATTGTGTTAAATATATCATGCCATTCTCTTCTGGCCTGTAAGGTTTCTGTTGAGAAGTCTGATGATAGTCTGATGGGTTTTCCTTTGTAGGTGATCTTTTTTCTTCTCTAGCTGCCTTTAATACCCTGTCTTTATCTTTGATCTTTGCCATCTTAATTATTACGTGTCTTGGTGTTGTCTTCCTTGGGTCCCTTGTGTTGGGAGATCTGTGAGCTTCCATGGACTGAGAGACTATTTCCTTCCCCAGCATGGGGAAGTTTTCAGCAATTATTTCTTCAAAGACACTTTCTATCCCTTTTTCTCTCTCTTCTTCCTCTGGTACTCCTATAATGTGAATATTGTTCCGTTTGGATTGGTCACACAGTTCTCTTAATATTCTTTCATTCCTAGCAATCCTTTAATCTCTCTCTGCCTCAGCTGCTCTGTATTCCTGTTCTCTGATATCTATTCCATTAACAGCATCTAGCATCTCATCCAGTCTGCTGCTAAGCCCATCGATGGCTTGTCTCATTTCTGCATTGTCTTTCCTGACTTCCCTCACTTCCTCCCTCAGCTCTTGCATATTTCTCTGTAGATCCATCAGAATGGTTATGACTTTTATTCTGAATTCTTTTTCAGGAATATTCTGCATTTCCAGCCCTTCAGGTTCCCTCTCAGGTGTTATCTGGGTCTCGTTAATTTTTGTCTGTACCATATTCTTCTGTCTTTTCATTTTGATAGGGGTGGTCACTGGCAGGTGCCATGTATGTCAGCTGGGCTCTTTAAGACTTAAAAAAAAAGAAAAAAAACAAAAACAAACAAGCAAGAAAAAGAAGGAGGAGAAAGAAGAGAGAAAAAGAAGAAAGACAAGAAAGAAAAAAGAATGGGAAAAAGAAAAAAGAAAACGCCCACCCGGAGTGGTTCTGTAAGGGTGCTGTAGGTGTCACTGTTGCTCCACTATTCCACAGGTGCGTCCGGGCCGCTCTTTGTAGCTCTTGCTGGGGCAGGAACCAATGGGAGGCTGTTGTTCTCTGTATAAAGTTTTAGTGTGGCTGCCACCTTTTTTCTGTCACCAGACAAGGGGTACAAAGTTCCTCAGGACTCCCAGCCTGCTGGTCTGAGTGTGCCAGGGCGATGGTGTTCCCTCACTGGACCCCCTGCCTCTCCAAGACTGCTATGAACAGCGCGCCCTTTTCTCTTGTCCTGGGGCACTGGCTGCACGGACCCGGGCGCGTTCCCAGCTCAAAATCTGCACCTTTTGCCTCTCTAATATTCGACGCACTGTGCGATGTGTGTCAGTGCTCCCGGCACAGTCCACCGGGGCTGGTTATTTCACGGGCCTGCTCTTCCACTCCCTCTCCACTCCGAATCCTCTCCTCCCACCAGTGCGCTGGGATGGGTGAGTGCTCGTGTCCCGCCGGGTCGCGGCTCCGTATCTTACCCGCCTCTTGGGGTGCCGAGTCCTCTCCGGTGTAGCTGCACACTGTGCGCTTTCCTGTGTATTCTGGTCTCTCTTTTAGGAATAGTTGTGTTTGCTGTATTTTCCAAGATAAATAGTGTTGGGAGATTTCTGCCACCCTGCTCACACTGCCATCTTCCTGGAACTGGACTACTTTGAATATTTTTAAATGGCATGATAAACAGAGCAGCTTCTAAAATTTTAATGGGTTGCTCTAAGAGAGTAGATGGTTCAGCTTTCCCACCAACTCCTCAAACTGTTAGAGGGACCACAACAGATTTTTTTCAGGTTACTCTAACATTGATTTTAAAATCTGATGATGACATTTTTAGGAGTATATAATCCCTTCGGAACCAGTGTGAATTAAAATAGTTCAAGATTAAGGAGGGGATTAGGATTCTGAGTAAAGGTAGGCCAAAGTCTCTTGGTACAGTCTCCAGGAGACACAAGGCCATGTGCATTGTTATGGGTAAAATGGTCTGGGGGTGGTAAAGAAATTTTAGTGGGATTGCTGGACACTGGTGCTCAATGTAATATCATACCTAAATGTTGCAAGGAAAAATAGAAAATAATATAATTAATTTAAGAGGGATAGTGGCTCAATGACAGAAAGTATGCAGATGATGAGTAACCAAAAGTACGAATTTATGAATGAAAGTAGTGTATGTTTTGCCTCCTCCCTAGTAGAGTGTTTTATAAAAATGGGTGTGATATCTGAATAGAGGACTCTTCCCTTACCTAAACCGTTGGGAAAGAGTCATACATACAAAATTGCTCTTCATCTAATTTTAATATGTCCTGCAGATGTGAACCTTTAGAATGACCCAAATCTGTTCAAATGGTTAATTTAAAACAATATAGGGTGGGAAGTGGTAGGAATTACAGTTCAAAGTAAGAATCAGTTAGACGCAGGTACATTAATGTCCACAAATTCAGCAATGCCCGGTATGGTATCAGTAATCCAAGCTTTGACAAAGCCGAAGCTAAAGGGGAGTGATAGTCTGTGATCCATTTGCCTAAAGCCTTATTTTCTATCTCTATTTGGAAAAGAGATAAAGCTTATAACATTTCTTGAGTTTAGCACGTGTGTAACAATGGAGGTATTGTAAGACCCAGGTACATTTTTCTTATGCCTGTCTCCTCACTGGATCTATTTTGCTCAGAGTTACTTGGAGTCTTACCTTAGGTTAATCCACCTGGAATATCCTCTCCCTCTATCAAAAGACAGATATTTATTCTGGAACCATTTAAGTCCTCCCTCTTCCATGAAATCTTAACTTACCATCGTAACCTTTTTCTTGTACACATAGCAATAATTTCTGTCTGCTTCTTTGGGACCTATAAATTGCTTTGCTTTGGAACATACATTTGGGGAAAAATAGGAGATTTAGATTTAAAATCTTCACAATTTCAAAAAATACAGTCATTATATATATATCCATATTAAAGTTTCAATTAAATAACAAAAGTCATATGCTTATTTCATGTATGAATGTTATCATAATAAAAGATGCAACAAAAATTCTATCAAATAATCAAGCAACTGTCCCCACTAAGGGTTATGATAAACTATTGTAAATTAATAATAGTAAAAACTTATAGAAAAACCTAAATGTTCAACAATAGGGGAACAGTCGAATTGTTGCACATGAGTATAATGGAATACTAGGTTTCTATTAACAAGTACAATAAAAATATATGAGGAAATGCTCATGGTAATGGTAAAGGGGGGAAAAACAATATCAAACTAAAATAGTCTATGTACATGCCTACACATATAAATCTCAACTGACCCTCAAAATCTAAAATAATATTATAAAAAATGGAAAACAACAGAATACATCAATTCTATATGGTAGGTTGATGTATTTGCCAAATATTCAGTATTAGCAAATATTGTTTATATAATCAAATATGTTATTTTAAGTGACTATCTCTATTAATAATCAAGCCTATACAGAAACAGTACTATATATCATCTATATATGCTTACTGTCAGTATACTTCTGAAAGTCTAAATTTCTGCTATACATTAAAAAAAATTCACTTGTATACTAGCTACATGACCTAGAGCAGGTCTCTTACCTTCTCTACTCCTAACCTTGGTCTTCTGTGAACCATTGAGCTACCCTCAATATTCTTTTTGTACTTCTTACATGGTAATCAAAAGCATCCCGGTTTCATAAGAATCCAGAGAAGAAAGGAAATTCACTCTGGTTACATTTATTCATGCGATCTTTCTGAGTGTATTGTTTATAAGTAGGGAGCACAGGGTTGATATCATTTTGATACCAGACTCTTCCTGGTGGCTAACTTGAAGGCAGGAAGTTCTATGTCAGGGCTTGCTGAATTCTGCTTCGATAAAATTGCTCTGGCTTGTGTTTTTCTGCATCAGCCTTGGAAGATGGCCATTTGGGTAGATTGCCATCCAACTTGGAAACAGATTATTTCTATTAGAGGAAAGAAGATTCATTTATTTGGAAATGAATAATTCATAGAATGACAGAGTGTTAGAACTGGAAGAAATCTGGAATAGCTAAACTCAAGATCTACTTTCAGGGTGAAAATTCTCACCAGAAGGATTAATCTATGCCATGTTTCACTAACGGCAGTCCAGAATAGAGTTAAAGATAAGGTCCCCTGAATTGAGTCCAATTCATGCTATGATATCTGCCAAATAATCTTAGTTCTTTGAGATTCAATTTCTTGATCTGTGAAATAAGACTACTAATACTCTACTAAAACAAAACATCTACTCAAGTAGTAGGCCACTCTTACGTGTATGTTTGGCGGGTGAAAAGGCTCAGAAAAGAAGTTACTTCTCACTGAATTTTTTTTCTGCTCTCATATTTATGAAAGATGTTTTAGTTCCATTACAAAAGGTGGGTTTTTAAAATTTTTTTATTAAGGCATGATTGATATACACTCTTATGAAAGTTTAACATGAAAAAACAATGTGGTTACTACATTTACCCATATTATCAAGTCCCCACCCATAACCCAATGCAGTCACTGTTCTTCTGCATTATACTATTCCATCTTTATATTCCACGTACATGATCACTTTAATTCTGTACTGATGCCAACAAAGGTTTTATATATATATATATACACACAGATTATATATATATACACACATATATTACGCACAAGAAAAGCCAAGGCTAAAGCATTTATTACTACAAAAGGCTGTCTGTGAGTCATTCTATATTTTGGGTGGGACATGCACAGGCTTTTTTAATATATAATTTCTTCTGATACCATTAATCTACAATTACATGTGCTATATTAGGGTTACTAAACTACCCCTTCAGCAGGTCCCCCCCACCAACCCCATTACAGTCACTGTACATCAGCGTAGTGAGATGCTATAGAATCACTATTTGTCTTCTCTCAGTGGTACAGATCTCCCCGTGCCCCCGCAACATTATGTCTGCTAATTGTAATGCCCCCTTTTCCCTCTTATCCCTCCCTTCCCACCCATCTTTCCCAGTCCCTTTCCCTTTGGTAACTATTAGTCCGTTCTTGGGTTCTGTGGGTCTGCTGCTCTTTTGTTCCTTCAGTTTTTTTCTTAGCTCTTACACTCCACATATGAGTGAAATCATTTGGTACTTGTCTTTTTCGCCTTGCCTTATTTCACTAAGCATAATACCTTCTAGTTTCATCCATGTTGTTGCAAATGGTAGGATTTGTTTTCTTCTTATGGCTGAATAATATTCAATTGTGTATATCTACCACATCTTCTTTATCCATTCATCAACTGATGGACACTTAGGTTGCTTCCATTTCTTGGCTATTGTAAATAGTGCTGCGATAAACATAGGGGTGCATCTGTCTTATTCAAACTGGGCTGCTGCATTCTTAGGGTAAATTCCTAGGAGTGGAATTCCTGGGTCAAATGGTATTTCTATTTTGAGTTTTATGAGGAACCTCCATACTGCTTTCCACAATGGTTGAACTAATTTGCATTCCCACCAGCAGGGTAGGAGGGTTCCCCTTTCTCCACATCCTCACCAATATTTGTTGTTGTTGTGTTTTGGATGTTGGCCATCCTCACTGGTGTGAGGTGATATCTCATTGTGGTTTTAATCTGCATTTCTCTGATGATTAGCGATGTGGAGCATCTTTTCATGTGCCTGTTGGCCATCTGAATTTCTTCTTTGGAGAAGTGTCTATTCATGTCCCTGCCCATTTCTTAATTGGATTATTTGATTTTTGTTTGTTAAGGTGAGTGAGTTTTTATATATTTTGGATGTCAACCCTTTATCAGATACGTCATTTATGAATATATTCTCCCATACTGTAGGATGTCTTTTTGTTCTACTGATAGTGTCCTTTGCTGTACAGAAGCTTTTCAGCTTGATATAGTCCCACGTGTTCATTTCTGCTTTTGTTTCCTTGCCTGGGGAGATATGTTCATGAAGAAGTCACTCATGTTTATGTCCAAGAGATGTTTGCCTATGTTTTTCTCTAAGAGTTTTATGGTTTCATGACTTACATGCAGGTCTTTGATCCACCTTGAGTTTACATTTGTGTATGGGGCTAGACAGTAGTTCAGTTTCATTCTCGTACATATAATTGTCCAGTTTTTCCAACACCAGCTGCTGTGGAGGCAGTCATCTCCCCATTGTATATCCAAGGCTCCTTTATCAAATACTAATTGAGTGAATGTGTTTGGGTTAATGTTTGGATTTTCTATTCTGTTCCACTGGTCGGTGGGTCTGTTTTTATGCCAATACCAAATTGTCTTGATTACTGTGGCTTTGTAGTAGAGCTTGAAGTCAGGGAGTGTAATTCCCCCTGTTTTATTCCTCCTTCTCAAGATTGCTTTGGCTATTCGGGGTCTTTTGTGGTTCCATATGAATTTTAAAGTTATTTGTTCCAGTTCATTGAAGAAAGCTGTTGGTAGTTTGATAGGGATGCATTGAATGTGTAAATTGCTTTAGGTAGTATAGCCATTTTGACAATATTTATTCTTCCTAGCCAAGAGCACGGGATGCATTTCCTTTTCTTAGTGTCCTCTTTAATTTCTCCTAGGAGTGTCTTGTAGTTTTCAGATTACAGGTCTTTCACTTCCTTCTTTAAGTTTATTCCTAGGTATTTTATTCTTTTTGATGCAATTGTGAATGGAATTGTTTTTCTGATTTCTCTTTCTGTTAGTTCATCGTTAGTTTATAGGAAAGTAACAGATTTCTGTGTGTTAATTTTGTATCTTGCAACTTTGCTGAATTCAGATATTAGTTCTATTAGTTTTGGAGTGGAGTCTTTAGGGTTTTTTATGTACAGTATCATGTCATCTGCAATAGTGACAATTTGACTTCTTCTTTACCAATCTGGATGCCTTGTATGTCTTTGTTTTGTCTGATTGCTGTGGCTAGGACCTCCAGTACTATGTTGAATAACAGTGGAGAGAGTGGGCATCCCTGTCTTATTCCCGATCTTAAATGAAAAGCTTTCAGCTTCTCGCCGTTAAGTATGATGTTAGCTGTGGGTTTGTCATATATGGCCTTTATGATGTTGAGGTACTTGCCGTCTATACCCATTTTGTTGAGAGTTTTAATCATGAATGAATGCTGAATTTTGTCAAATGCTTTTTCAGCATCTATGGAGATGATCATGTGGTTTTTGTTCTTCTTTTTGTTGATGTGGTGGATGATGTTGATGGATTTTCGAAATTGTACCATCCTTGCATCCCTGGGATGAATCCCACTTGATCATGGTGTATGATTCTCTTGATGTATTTTTGAATTCGGTTTGCTAATATTTTGTTGAGTATTTTTGCATCTATGTTCATCAGGGATATTGGTCTGTAATTTTCTTTTTTGGTGAGGTCTTTGCCCGGTTTTGGTATTAGAGTGATGCTGGCTTCATAGAATGAGTTTGGAAATATTCCCTCCTCTTCTATTTTTTGGAAAACTTTAAGGAGAATGGGTGTTATTTCTTCTCTATATGTCTGGTAGAATTCAGAGGTGAATCCATCAGGTCCGGGGGTTTTGTTCTTGGGTGGTTTTTTGATTACCGATTCAATTTCGTTGCTGGTGATTGGTCTGTTTAGTTTTTCTGTTTCTTGCTTTGTCAGTTTTGGAAGATTGTATTTTTCTAAGAAGTTGTCCATTTCTTCTAGGTTTTCCAGCTTGTTAGCATATAGATTCTCATGATATTCTCTTATAATTCTTTTTATTTCTGTGGGGTCCATCGTGATTTTTCCTTTCTCATTTCTGATTGTGTTTATGTGTGTAGATTCTTTTTTTCTCTTAATGAGTCTGGCTAGGGGTTTATCTATTTTGTTTATTTTTTCAAAGAACCAGCTCTTGGTTTCATTGATTTTTTCTATTGTTTTATTCTTCTCAATTTTATTTATTTCTTCTCTGAACTTTATTATGTCCCTCCTTCTGGTGACTTTGGGCCTCATTTGTTCTTCTTTTTCCAATTTCAGTAATTGTGTCTTTAGACTATTCATTTGGGAATGTTCTTCCTTCTTTAAATAGGCCTGGAGTGCAATATACTTTCCTCTTAGAACTGCCTTTGCTGCATCCCACAGAACTTGTGGCTTTGTGTTGTTGTTGTTAATAGTCTCCATATATTTTTTGATTTCTGTTTTGATTTGGTCGTTAACCCATTGATTAATTAAGAGAATGTTGTTAAATCTCCATGTATTTGTGAGCCTTTTTGGTTTCTTTCTAAAATTTATTTCTAGTTTTTACCTTTGTGGTCTGAGAAGTTGGTTGGTAGAATTTCAATATTTTTGAATTTACTGAGGTTCTTTTTGTGGCCTAGTATATGGTCTATTCTGGATAATGTTCCATGTGCACTTGAGAAGAATGTGTATCCTGTTGCTTTTGGGTGTAGAGTTCTGTAGATGTCTGTTAGGTCCATCTGTTCTAGTGTGTTGTTCAGTGTCTCTGTGTCTTTACTTATTTTCTGTCTGGTTGATCTGTCCTTTGGAGTGAGTGGTGGGTTAGAGTCTCCTACAATGAGTGCATTGCTGTCTCCTTCCTCCTTTAATTCTATTAGTATTTGTCTCACATATGCTGGAGTTCCTGTGTTGGGTGCATATATATTTATAATGGTTATATCTTCTTGCTGGACTGACCCCTTTATCATTATGTAATGTCCTTCTTTATCTCTTGCTACTTTCTTCATTTTGAAGTCTATTTTGTCTGATACATGTACTGCAACACCTGCTTTTTTCTCTTTGTTGTTTGCATGAAATATCTTTTTCCATCCTTTCACTTTTAGTCTATGTATATCTTTGGGTTTGAGGTGAGTTTCTTGTAAGCAGCATATAGATGGGTCTTGCTTTTTTATCAATTCTATTACTCTGTGTCTTTTGATTGGTGCATTCAGTCCATTTACATTTAGGGTGATTATCAATAGATATGTACTTATTGCCATTGCTGGCTTTAGATTCGTGGTTACCAAAGGTGCAAACATTTCTTCTTTACTATCTAACAATCTAACCTAACTTTCTTGTTAAGTTATTGTAAACACCGTCTGATGCTTCTTTATTTCTCTCCCTTCTTATTCTTCCTCCTCCATTCTTTATGTACTAGGTGTTTTATTCTTTGCCTTTAGTTAGTATTTGGATGGTCTGCTTTCTTTGCTATGATTTTATTTTCTCTGGTGACCTCTTTTTAGCCTTAGGGGAGCTTCCCTCTAGAGCAGTCCTTTTAAGGTATCCTGTAGTGGTGGTTTATAAGAGGCAAACTCTCTCAACTTTCGTTTGTCTGGAAATTGTTTAATCCTTCCATCATATTTAAATGATAATCGTGCTGAATACAATATTCTTGTTTCGAGGCCCTTCTGTTTCATAACGTTAAATATATCATGCCATTCTCTTCTGGCCTGTAAGGTTTCTGTTGAGAAGTCTGATGGTAGTCTGATGGGTTTTCCTTTGTAGGTGATCATTTTTCTCACTCTAGCTGCCTTTAATACTCTGTCCTTAGCTTTGATCTTTGCCATCTTAATTATTATGTGTCTTGGTATTGTCTTCCTTGGGTCCCATGTCTTGGGAGATCTGTGTGCTTCCGTGGACTGCGAGACTATTTCCTTCCTCAACATCGGGAAGTTTTCAGCAATTATTTCTTCAAAGACACTTTCTATCCCTTTTTCTCTCTCTTCTTCCTCTGGTACTCCTATAATGCGAATATTGTTCCGTTTGGATTGGTCACACAGTTCTCTTAAAATTCTTTCATTCCTAGAAATCCTTTTATCTCACTCTGTCTCTGCTTCTCTGTATTCCTGTTCTCTGATTTCTATTCCATTAACAGTCTCTTCCATCTCATCCAGTCTGCTGTTAAGCCCGTCGATCGCTTGTCTGATTTCTGCATTGTCTTTCCTCACTTCCCTCACTTCCTCCCTCAGCTCTTGCACAGTTCTCTGTAGGTCCATCAGCATGGTTATGACTTTTATTCTGAATTCTTTTTCAGGAAGACTGTGCATTTCCATCCCTTCAGGCTCCCTCTCTGGGGTTGTCTGGTTGATTTTAGTCTGGACCATATTCCTCTGTCTTTTCATGGCTGTAGAAGTGGTTGCTGGTAGTTGCCACGTATGTCAGCTGGGCTCTTTAAGACTTTAATAAGAGAAAAAAAAAAGAAAGAAAGAAAGAAAAAAAAGAAAGAAAAAAAAAACCGCCCACCGGGAGTAGATTCCGTGCGGCTGTAGGTGGCGCTGCTGCCCCAGTATTCCGCAGCCGTGGCCACGCCTCTGTGCAGGACCGTTTATAGCTCTGGCCCATGTGGTAATGAATGGGAGGCTGTTGATGTCAGTGGGAAATCTAAGTGGGGCCATGCTTTTGCAGCACCAGCTAAGGGGTCCTAAACTCCCCAGGACTCCCAGCATGCTGTGCTGAGTGTGCTGGGGCTATCCAGCTCCTCCACTGGGCTCCTGTCTCTTTAAGACCACTAAATAAATAGCGTGCTTTCCTTTTTTTTTTTTTCCTTCCCGGGAGCCGACTGCAAGCACCCTGGCACATTCCCCACTCAGATCCTGCCCCTCTGTCTCTCCAATCTCCGCTACACTGCGCTATGTGTGTCAGCGCTCCCCACGCAGATCACCGGGGCTGGTTATTTCACAGGGTGTACTGCCACTCCCTCCCGGCTCTGAATCCTCTCCTCCTGCTGGTGCGCTGGGGTGGTGAGTGCTCGAGTCACGCCGCGTCGCGGCTCCATATCTTACCTGCCTTTCGGGGTGCTGAGTCCTCTTGGGTGTAGCTGCACGCTGTGCGCTTTCCTATGTGTTCTGGTCTCTCTTTTAGGAAGAGTTGTATTTGCTGTATTTTAGTAGATAAATATAGTGTTGGGAGGAGATTTCTGTCTCCCTGTTCACACGCCATCTTCCCGGAAGTGACTCACTGCATTTTTATATACTGCTTTTTTCAACTCAATTTATGGAAAAAATACTTTTTTTTTTTACTTTATTTGTGTCCTACCACATATTTAAAAATCCTTTCTCTGGGCATCTTTCTCCACTAAACTCTCTTTTGTTCTGGTTCAAAGAGAAAAAGAATTGTTGTTTTATGTTAATTTGCGCTTCCATGATAGTTCAACAAAAATAGTAGCTGGAATATTTTTCTGTTTCTAGTAAATTTACCAATCATTAAAAGTGAATCATTTAGTCAAAAAAAAGGGGGTTTGCCTGCTTTTTTTGTTGTTGCTCCTATTAGATTAGCCATTGTTTGAATTTACTATGTGATTTCATGGCTATTTGCCACATAGTCTTAACATCCTAAAGAGATACTTCTTTTTTGTATCTAGGTTGGTTATGTGCTTTCATTGAGTAGAGAATTGAAAAGTAGCAGAAAAAAAATCTATGGGCTGTGTGTTTAAATAAATATTCTGTTGTTTTTCATGTAGAAAAAACTATATCCCAATATAGCTCTCTCTGTTTCAGTTCTCCGCAGCTGAAAATGTCATTTCCCAGCACCTAGATTTACAGTGGCTTGGGGAAAGAAATATAAGTAGAAATCTTAGTAGCAGTGGTGTTTCAGAGAAGAGGAGCAGTAAATAATGACATGTATTACACATGATTTGTATTTATCAATTTTGTGTAGTTGATTCATAGGAAAATCCCTTCAGAAGCAGAAACATCTACAGGTTTATAGAAAACCAGTTACTAAGAGAGCATAGCAAGTGCAGAGCACATGGGAAAAGGGCAAGTACCATGTATAAGAAGAATAGACTTTAAGAAAAGGAATGTGAGTCAATGTGTGTCAAAGCAAGTTTTACTGGAGAAACTTTCTTTCCTATCAACCAACAGGCATGACTGATACCCCTTCGGTTTTGTGGATTAGCCTTCTGAGGTCCTATGTTAGGTGGGACATAGGTAACTCTGGGTGTCAGTAATAGTGAAAGACAGCTCAGCTCAGTCAGTGGACACAAGTCTGAAAGGAACAGGATAAGCAACAATTGGTTTTGATTTAAAGGCTTCATTCAGTTTAATTTAGCTTAGTTCAGTTTAGTTTGATTTAATTTAAAGGCTTGATTTAACTCCTTCTTGCTTTTAGTGGTGTAGGGGACTGAAACATGGAGGGTTGTCCCAAAAGGCAGAGCCTGCACATCCGTGAGGCATTAGAAAGTCATAGAAAATAAATAAAGTCTCTGTCCAGGACTAGAAAAACATGTGCCAACAAACATAAAGGGCACAAAGTGATGTATATGCTGAAACAAACTTCAGCAACTTCATAATTATGCCTAGGGAAAGGCTTCCTCTGAGAATATACCTGAACACTTTGCTGAAAACTGATGCAAGAGTTGGCACTTCCCACAGGGCCTGTGATGTCCATCATTTTATTGGCTTCATTAACTTCACTCTTTTTTTCCCTTCTTCTACGTCCAGACAAAAATTACAGTGCTTAAGAAGTCTCAGCCCTGTGCCTCGGCATCTGCCTTCAATTAGAATACAGTGGATGCACAATATGTTTGGAACATTCCAGACCTCTAGGGGGCAGCAGCTGCCTTTGGCTAGTGAAAGGACAAGGAAGAGTTGCGAATGGGAATCTCGACTTTTTCTTTCAAGCTTCAACATGCCTGAAGTTTCAAACTGTTGCCTGGAGGTTGATGCAAAATAAAGTCAAAAGGTCTTAAAGTACAAGCTAAAGGCTAAAAACTTTCTTTGAATCACCAAGCTAAAGCCATGAAACAGAAAAATATTCCAGCTACTATTTTTGTTAAACTACCCTGGAAGTGCAAATTGACATAAAACAATTCTTTTTCTCTTTGAACCAGAACAAAACTATTACATGAGATAACCCTTCTGTCTTGCCAGTGGGTTTCAGACCCAGCCCAGTTCACTCTTGGCTCAGTGAGACGGAAAAATGAGAATGGAACATTTTGGGGTGAAAACTTTTATATGCAACTTTAGTCACACAGTAGCAGGTCAAGCACTAGAATCCCGTACACTCCGAGTGAGTCTGCATGCAGCAAGCCGGTCTCTGCCTCTGGGTCTTTCCATCTCTGCAGCCATTTCACTCTCTGTCCTGGGCACTGCCACCACTCCAGCCTCTGCTCTCCTGCAGCTGTGCAGCCCAGAGCACTAGGAGGAGCTCTTTATATACAGTCAGTAATGACCTATTGCCCACAGGTGTGCAGTGAGCAAGCTAACCATGGTCAGGTGAGAATTCTGGCTACAGGAACTTCCATTTTCTCTACACCTTCTTCTCCCGGTCCCTCAAAATATACATTTGAGGAGAATTTTATTGGTTGAGGTCATTAATTTACTACCTAAAACTAGTAAAAACTCTCTAGGCAACACCAGGCCCAAAGAGAACCCTGTTTAAGCATTATTACTGGATATGGACTGATTAATATTAAATTTTCACAGCAACAATGTACAATTGTAAAAGCAAAGTTCAAGTCCAAATGACTAGGGTAGTGCTTACTTCAGTATAAGTGGAACTCCATGTAGACATTATTCATTCTCAGTGCCCAAATAACTAAAATTCCACTATTAGAAAGCTAGATAAATATCTTTAAGGTAATGATTATCCATTTCCTTCATGAAAGCATAAGGCAGGACATCACAAACTAACTCGGCATCTTGAAGAGTAGATGAGAGGGACTGAAATGAAAGAAAAATGGAAAAAGTTTGCCCACTTTATAGATTGGCCTGTGTATTGAAATAATTTTTGGACAAAGGAATAATGGATCATTCTATTATGGGACTCCTTAAATTATTGTTTTGTTGAGGAAAGATCCACTGAGATCCATGCTTCATCATTATACATGAATTTGATTCATGTATACGTTATACATTTAATTTTTTATATTTGCTTTGCATCCAGTGATCTACCTAAACTTACTTTTACTTGTAATAGTTTGTCTATGAACACTTTTAGACTTTCTGCATACAAAAACTATCTTCCGTTGAATAATGTACTTCTTTTGTCCAATTCTTATATCTTCTTTATCCTTACCCTATATTTTTTAATTTAAATTTTTATTATATAATAATTATAGATTCACATACAATTATAAGAAATAATCTTATTTCTTTTGTGTGTATTTAGTTCTATGCAATTTTTTTTAATAGTTTATTTTGGAATCATTAATCCACAATTACATGTGCAATATTATGGTGATTACAATACCCCCTTCATCAGGTCCGCCCCACCAACCCCATTACACTCACTGTCCATCAGCATAGTGAGATGGTATAGAGTCACTACTTGTCCTCTCTGAGTTGTACAGCCCTCCACATACCCCCCTAACATTACATCTGCTAATCGTAATGCCCCTTTTTCCCCACTGTCCCTCCCTTCCCACCCTTCCTCCCCAGTCCCTTTCCCTTTGGTAATTACTAGTCCATTCTTGGGTTCTGTGAGTCTGCTGCTGTTTTGTTCCTTCAGTTTTTTTTTCGTAGTTCTTATACTCCACATATGAGTGAAATCATTTGGTACTTGTCTTTTTCGGCTTGCCTTATTTCACTGAGCATAATACCCTCTAGCTCCATCCATGTTGTTGCAAATGGTAGGATTTGTTTTCTTCTTATGGCTGTATAATATTCCATTGTGTATATGTACCAAATCTTCTTTATCCATTCATCTACTGATGGACACTTAGCTTGCTTCCATTTCTTGGCTATTGCAAATAGTGCTGTGATAAACATAGGGGTGCATCTGTCTTTTTCAAACTGGGCTGCTGCATTCTTAGGGTAAATTCCTAGGAGTGGAATTCCTGGGTCAAATGGTATTTCTATCTTGAGTTTTTTGAGGAACCTCCACACTGCTTTCTACAATGGTTGATCTAATTTGCATTCCCACCAGCAGTGTAGGAGGGCTCCCTTTTCTCCACATCCTCGCCAACATTTGTTGTTGTTTGTGTTTTGGATGTTGGCTATCCTCACTGGTGTGAGGTGATATCTCATTGTGGTTTTAATCTGCATTTCTCTGATGATGAGTGATGTGGAGCATCTTTTCATGTGCCTGTCGGCCATGTGAATTTCTTCTTTGGAGAAGTGACTATTCATGTTCTCTGACCATTTCTTAATTGGATTATTTGCTTTTTGTTTGTTGAGGTGCATGAGTTCTTTATATATTTTGGATGTCAACCACTTATCAGATACGTCATTTATAAACATATTCTCCCATACTGTAGGGTATCTTTTTGTTCTACTGATGGTGTCCTTTGCTGTACAGAAGCTTTACAGCTTGATATAGTCCCACTTGTTCATTTTTGCTTTTGTTTCCCTTGCCTGGGGAGATATGTTCATGAAGAAGTCACTCATGTTTATGTCCAAGAGATTTTTGCCTATATTTTTCTCTAAGAGTTTAATGGTTTCATGACTTACATTCAGGTCTTTGATCCACCTTGAGTTTACCTCTATGTATGGAGTTACACAGTAGTCGAGTTTCATTCTCTTACATGTAGCTGTCCAGTTTTTGCAACAACAGCTGCTGAAGAGGCCATCATCTCTCCAATGTGTATCCAAGACTCCCTTATGAAATATTAATTGAATGTATATGTTTGGGTTAATGTTTGGATTTTCTATTCTATTCCACCTGTCTGTGGGTCTGTTTTTGTGCCAATACCAAACTGTCTTGATTACTGTGGCTTTGTAGTAGAGGTTGAAGTCAGGGAGCGTAATTCCGCCTGTTTTATTCCTCCTTCTCAGGATTGCATTGGCTATTTGGGGTCTTTTGTGGTTCCATATGAATTTTAGAATTATTTGTTCCAGTTCATTGAAGAACGCTGTTGGTATTTTGATAGGGATTGCATTGAATCTGTATACTGCTTTAGGTAGTATAGGCATTTTGACAATATTTATTCTTCCTAGCCAAGAGCATGGGATGCATTTCCATTTGTTAATGTCCTCTTTAATTTCTCTTAGGAGTGTCTTGTAGTTTTCAGACTACAGGTCTTTCACTTCCTTCGTTAGGTTTATTCCTAGGTATTTTATTCTTTTTGATGCAATTGTGAATGGAATTGTTTTTCTGATTTCTCTTTCTGTTAGTTCATCATTCGTGTATAGGAAAGCA
The DNA here is from genome assembly GCA_032199065.1 of Smutsia gigantea. Lineage (NCBI taxonomy): Eukaryota > Metazoa > Chordata > Mammalia > Pholidota > Manidae > Smutsia > Smutsia gigantea. Next base: position 49,576 of record JAVSCE010022783.1, on the reverse strand, counting down.
ACAGATTTCTGTGTGTTTATTTTGTATCCTGCAAATTTGCTGAATTCAGATATTAGTTCTAGTAGTTTTGGAGTGGAGTCTTTAGGGTTTTTTATGTACAATATCATGTCATCTTCAAATAGTGACGATTTGACTGCTTCTTTGACAATCTGCATGCCTTGTATGTCTTTGTTTTGTCTGATTGCCATGGCTAGGACCTCCAGTACTATGTTGAATATCAGTGGAGAGAGTAGGCATCCCTGTCTTGTTCCCGATCTTAGATGAAAAGCTTTCAGCTTCTGGCCGTTAAGTATGATGTTAGCTGTGGGTTTGTCATATATGGCCTTTATGATGTTGAGGTACTTGCCGTCTATACCCATTTTGTTGAGAGTTTTAATCAGGAATGGATGCTGAATTTTGTCAAATGCTTTTTCAGCATCTATGGAGATGATCATGTGGTTTTTGTTCTTCTTTTGTTGATGTGGTGGATGATGTTGATGGATTTTCGAATGTTGTACCATCCTTGCATCCCTGGGATGAATCCCACTTGATCATGGTGTATGATCCTCTTGATGTATTTTTGAATTCAGTTTGCAATATTTTGTTGAGTATTTTTGCATCTACTTTCATCAGGGATATTGGACTGTAGTTTTCTTTTTTGGTGAGGTCTTTGCCAGGTTTTGGTATTACAGTGATGCTGGCTTCATAGAATGAGTTTGGAAGTATTCCCTCCTCTTTTATTTTTTGGAAAACTTTAGGGAGAATGGGTGTTATTTCTTTTCTATATGTCTGGTAGAATTCAGAGGTGAATCCACCTGGTCTGGGGGTTTTGTTCTTGCATAGTTCTTTGATTACCACTTCAATTATGTTGCTGGTGATTGGTCTGTTTAGTTTTTCTGTTTCTTGTTTGGTCAGCTTTGGAAGGTTGTATTTTTCTAAGAAGTTGTCCATTTCTTCTAGGTTTTCCAGCTTGTTAGCATATAGATTCTCATAATATTCTCTTAACAATTCTTTGTGTTTCTGTGGGGTCCATCGTGATTTTTCCTTTCTAATTTTTGATTCTGTTTATTTGTGTAGGTTCTCTTTTTCTCTTAATGAGTCTGGCTAGGGGTTTATTTATTTTGTTTATTTTTTCAAAGAGCCAGCTCTTGGTGTCATTGATTTTTCTATTGTTTTATTCTTCTTAATTTTATTTGTTTCTTCTCTGATCTTTATTATGTCCTTCCTTCTGGTGACTTTGGGCCTCATTTGTTCTTCTTTTTCCAATTTCAGTAATTGTGTCTTTAGACTATTCATTTGGGAATGTTCTTCTTTCTTTAGATAGGCCTGGATTGCAATATACTTTCCTCTTTGAACTGCCGTTGCTGCGTCCCACAGAAGTTGTGGCTTTGTGTTGTTGTTGTCATTTGTCTCCATATACTCTTTGATTTCTGTTTTGGTTTGGTCATTAACCCATTGATTAATTAGGAGAATGTTGTTAAGTCTCCATGAATTTGTAAGCCTTTTTGCTTTCTTTCTACAATTTAATTCTAGTTTTATACCTTTATGATCTGAGAAATTGGTTGGTAGAATTTCAATATTTCGACATTACAGAGGTCTTTTTGTGGCCTAGTATGTGGTCTATTCTGGAAAATGTTCCATGTGCACTTGAGAAGAATGTGCATCCTGTTGCTTTTGGGTGTAGAGTTCTGTAGATGTCTGATGGTCCATCTGTTCTAGTGTGTTGTTCAGTGCCTCTGTGTCTTTACTTATTTTCTGCCTGGTTGATCTGTCCTTTGGAGTGAGTGGTGTGTTGAAGTTACCTAAAATGAATGCATTGCTGTCTGTTTCCTCCTTTAATTCTGTTAGTGTTTGTTTCACATATGCAGGCGCTCCTGTGTTGGTTGCATATGTATTTATAATGGTTATATCTTCTTGTTGAATTGACCCCTTTATCATTATGTAATGTCCTTCTTTATCTCTTGCTACCTTCTTCGTTTTGAAGTCTATTTTGTCTAACACAAGTACTGTAACACCTGCTTTTTTCTCTTTGTTGTTTGCGTGAAATATCTTTTTCTATCCCTTCACTTTAGTCTGGGGATATCTTTGCGTTTGATGTGAGTTTCTTGTAGGCAGCATATAGATGGGTCTTGCTTTTTTATGCATTCTGTTACTCTGTGTCTTTTGATTGGTGCATTCAGTCCATTTACATTTAGGGTGATTATCGAGAGATATGTACTTACTGCCATTGCTGGCTTTAGATTCGTGGTTACCAAAGGTTCAGGGGTTGCTTCTGAACTATCTAACAATCTAACTTAACTTTCTTGTTAAGTTATTGTAAACACAGTCTGATGTTTCTTTATTTCTCTCCCTTCTTATTCTTCCTCCTCCATTCTTTATATACTAGGTGTTTTATTCCTTACCTTTAGTTAGTATTTGGATGGTCTGCTTTCTTTGCTATGATTTTATTTTCTCTGGTGACCTCTTTTTGGCCTTAGGAGTGCTTCCCTCTGGAGCAGTTCCTTTAAAATGTCCTTTAGAGGTGGTTTATGGGAGGCAAATTCTCTCAGCTTTCGCCTGTCTGGAAATTCTTTAATCCCTCTGTCATATTTAAATGATAATCGTGCTGGATACAGTATTCTTGCTTCGAGGTCCTTCTGTTTCATTACATTAAATATATCATGCCGTTCTCTTCTAGCCTGTAAGGTTTCTGTTGAGAAGTCTGATATTAGTCTGATGGGTTTTCCTTTGAAGGTGATCTTTTTTAGCTGCCTTTAATACTCTGTCCTTATCTTTGATCTTTGCCATCTTAGTTATTATGTGTCTTGGTGTTGTCTTCCTTGGGTCCCTTGTGTTAGGAGATCTGTGGGCTTCCGTGGACTGCGGGACTATTTTCTTCCCGACCATGGGGAAGTTTTCAGCAACTATTTCTTCAAAGACACTTTCTATCCCTTTTTCTCTCTCTTCTTCCTCTGGTACTCCTATGATGTGAATATTGTTCCATATGGATTGGTCACACAGTTCTCTTAATATTCTTTCATTCCTAGAGATTCTTTTATCTCTCTCTGCCTCAGCTGCTCTGTATTCCTGTTCTGATTTCTATTCCATTAACAGTCTTATACATCTCGTCCAGTCTGCTGCTAAGCCTGTCGATGGCTTGTCTCATTTCTGCTTGTCTTTCCTGACTTCCCTCACTTCCTCCCTCAGCCCTTGCATATTTGTCTGTGATCCATCAGCATGGTTATGACTTTTATTCTGAATTCTTTTTCAGGAACGTTCTGTATTTATATCCCCTCAGGTTCCCTCTCAGGCATTGTCTGGGTCTGGGTGGTTTTTGTCTGTACCATATTCCTCTGTCTTTTCATATTGATAGGAGTGGTCGCTGGTAGGTGCCTTGTATTTCAGCTGGGCTTTTTAAGACTTAAAAAAAAAAACAAGAAAAACCGCACAAAAACAAACAAGCGAAAAAAGATGGAAGAGAAAGAAAAGAGAAAAAGAAGAAAGAAAGAAATGAAAGAAAAAAGACAGCGAAAAAATTTTTTTAAAAACGCCCACCCGGAGTAGATTCTGAAAGGGCGCTGTAGGGGTCGCTGTTGCTCCACTATTCCACAGCCACAGCCGCGCCACTCTTTGTAGCTCTTGCTGGGGTGGGAACAAATGGGAGGCTGTTGTTCTCTGTATAAAGTTTTAGTGTGGCTGCTACCTTTTCTCAGTCACCAGCCAAGGGGTCCAAAATTCCTCAGGACTCCCAGCCCGCTGGGCTGAGTGTGCCAGGGTGATGATGTTCCCTCGCTGGGCCCCCCACCTCTCCAAGACTGCTATAAACAGCGCGCGCTTTTCTCTTGTCCCGGGGCACTGGCTGCACGGACTCAGGTGTGTTCCCAGCTCAAAACCTGCACCTTCTGCCTCTCCAATGTCCAATGCACCGCGAGATGTGTGTCAGCGCTCCCCGCACAGATCATGGGGGCTGGTTCTTTCGCGGGCCTGTTCTTCCACTCCCTCCCAGCTCTGAATCCTCTCCTCCCGCTGGCGTGCTGGGGTGGCTGAGTGCTTGGGTCCCGCTGGTCACGGTTCCGTATCTTACTCACCTCGTGGGGTGCCGAGACCTCTCGGGTGTAGCTGCATGCTGTGCGTTTTCCTGGGTATTCTGGTCTCTCTTTTAGGAATAGTTGTATTTCCTGTATTTTTGTAGATTTATATAGTTTTGGGAGGAAGTTTCCACCGCCCTGCTCACGCTGCCATTTTCCCGGAACTCTGCTCCTATGCAATGTTTTTAATAAGGTATCATTGCTATACACTCTTATGAAGGCTTCACATGAAAACCATTATAGTTATTACATTCACTCATGTTATCAAGTCCCCTCCATACCCCACTAAAGTCACTGTCCATCAGTGTACAAGATGCCACAGAGTTACTACTTGTCTTCTCTGTGCTACACTATCTTCCCCGTGAATCCCCCCACACCACGTGTACTCATCATAATACCCCTCAATCCACTTCTCCCTCCTCCCCACCTGCCCTCCCCCATCCCTCCCCACTGGTAACCACTAGTCCCTTCTTGGAGTCTGTGAGTCTGCTGTTTTGTTCCTTCAGTCTTGCTTCACTGTTATTCTCCACAAATGAGGGAAATCATTTAGTTCTTGTCTTTCTCCACCTGGCTTATTTCACTGAGCATAATACCCTCTCGCTCCGTCCATGTTGTTGCAAATGGCAGGATTTGTTTTCTTCTTATGGCTGAATAGTATTCCACTGTGTATATGTACCACCTTTTCTTTATCCATTCATCTATTGATGGACACTTAGGTTGCTTCCATATCTTGGCTATTGTAAATAGTGCTGCAATAAACTTAAGGGTGCATATGTCTTTTTGAATCTGAGAACTTGTTTTCTTTGGGTAAATTCCTGGGCGTGGAATTCTAGGGTCAAATCGTATTTCTATTTTTAGCTTTTTGAGGAAACTCCATATTGCTTTCCACAACATTTGAACTAGTTTACATCCCCACCAGCAGTGTAGAAGGGTTCCCCTTTTTCCACATCCTCACCAGCATTTGTTGTTCCTAATCTTTTGGATGTTGGCCATCCTAAATGGTCTTAGGTAATATCTCATTGTGGTTTTAATTTTCATTTCTCTGATAATTAGCAATGTGGAGCGCCTTTTCATGTGCCTGTTGGCCAGCTGAATTTCTTCTTTAAAGAACTGTCTGTTCATATCCTCCACCCATTTTTTTAATAGAGTTATTCACTTTTTGGGTGTTGAGGCACATGAGTTCTTTTTATATTTTTAATGTTAACTCCTTGTCGTATATGTAATTTACAAATATATTCTCCCATATTGGAGGATACCTTTTTGTTCTGCTGATGGGGTCCTTTGCTGTACAGAAACTTTTTAGTTTTATGTAGTCCCATTTGTTCATTTTTTTATTTTGTTTCCCTTGCCTGAGGAGATGCCTTCAGGAAAAAGCTCCTCATGTTTATATTCAAGAGATTTTTGCCTATGTTTTCTTCTAAGAGTTTTATGGTTTCATGACTTACATTCAGGTCTTTGATCCATTTCGAGTTCACTTTTGTGTATGGAGTTAGACAATAATCCAGTTTCATTCTCTTACATGTAGCTGTCCAGTTTTGCCTACACCAGCTGTTGAAGAGGCTGTCATTTCCCCATTGTATATCCATGACTCGTTTATTATATATTAATTGACCATATATGCTTGGGTTTATATCTGGGCTCCCTAGTCTGCTCCATTGATCTATGGGTCTGTTCTTGTGCCAGTACCAAATTGTCTTGATTACTGTGGCTTTGTGGTAAAGTTTCAAGTCAGTGAACATAATCACCCCAGCTTTATTCTTCCCTCTCAAGATTGCCTTGGCAGAGAGACTTCTGGGAAGATGGCGGTGTGAGCAGAGCAGCAGAAATCTCCTCCCAAAACCATATATATTGGTGAAAATGCAACAAATGCAACTATTCCTAAAAGAGAGACCAGAAGATACAATACAACACCCAGGCTACAGCTACATCTGCGAGAACTCAGTGCCTCATGAAGCAGGTAAGATACAAAGTCGTGACCTGGCGGGACCCGAGCACTCCCCCACCCCAGCTCACCGGCGGGAAGAAAAGATTCAGAGTGGGGAGGGGGTGGAAGCACAGGCCCTCCAAATAACCAGCCCTGGTGATCTGCACTGGGAGTACTGACACATATCACGTGGTGTATCAGAGATTAGAGAAACAGAAGTGCAGGATCTGAGATGGACCGCAAGTGGATCCTCTCAGCTGGCTCCCCAAGACAAAGAAAAGCACGTGCCTTTTTTTAAAAAGTCTTAAAGAGACAAGGGCCCAACAGCGGAACAAAATCCTCCCAGCAGACTTCTGGGAAGATGGTGGTGTGAGCAGGGCGGTGGAAATCTCCCCAAACCAAATGTATTTATGAAAATACAGCAAATACAACTATTCCTAAAAGAGAGACCAGAAGATACAGGATGACACCAGCCTGCAGCTACGCCTGAGAGGACTCAGGACCCCATGAGGCAGGTAAGATATGGAGCCACCACCCAGTGGGTCCCGAGCACTCCCCCACCCCAGTGCACCGGCAGGAGGAGAGGATTCAGAGCGGGGAGGGAGTGGAAGCACAGGCCCGCCAAATAACCAGTCCAGGTGATCTGCGCCAGGAGCACTGACACACTTCACGGGGTGTATTGGGGATTGGAGAGACAGAGGTGCAGATTCCAAGATGGCAGGTCCACCCAGCTGGTTCCCTGGGACAAAAGAAAAGTGCATGCTTTTTTAGGGGTCTTAAAGAGACAGGGGCCCAACAAAGGAGCAGGATCATCCCAGCACACTGAGCCAACCGGGCTGGGAGTCCTGGGGAATTTCGGTCCCCTTGGACTGCGGCTGGTAAAAGCAGTCGCAGGGAGTTTTCCAACAGAAATCACCAGCCTCCCATTCATTCCCTCCACAGTCAGAGTCACAAAGGGCCTGGAGAAGCAGCGTGGCTTTGGAATAGTGTAGCAGCAGCGCCACCTACAGGATTGTCACAGAAACTACACCCAGCAGGCTTTTTTTTTCCTCTCTTTTTTCCCTTTCTTCTTTTTTTCTTTTTCTGACCACTTCTATCGCCATAAAAAGACAGAGGAATATGGTGCAAACAAAGCTCACCCAGACAAGCCCTGAGAGGGAGCCTGATGGGATGGACATACACAATCTTCCTGAAAAAGAATTCAGAATAAAAGTCATAACCATACTGCTAGATCTACAGAGAAATATGCAAGAGCAAAGGTGGGAAGTGAGGAAAGACAATGCAGAGATGAGACAAGTGATCGACGGGCTTAGCAGCAGACTGGACAAGATACAACTTAATGGAATAGAAACCAGAGAACAGGAATACACAGAAGCTGAGGCACAGAAAGATAAAAGGATCTCTAGGAATGAAAGAATTTTAAGAGAACGGTGTGACCAATCCAAATGGAACAATATTCGCATTATACGAATACCAGAGGAAGAAGAGAGAGAAAAGGGGATAGAAAGTGTCTTTGAAGAAATAATTTTGAAAACTTCCCAAGCTGGGGAAGGAAATAGTCTCTCAAGCCATGCAAGCCTACAGATCTCCCAACACAAGGGACCCAAGGAAGACAACACCAAGACACATAATAATTAAGATGGCAAATATCAAAGCTAAGGACAGAGTATTGAAGGCAGCTAGAGAGAGAAAAAAGATCACCTACAAAGGAAACCCCATCAGACTATCATCAGACTCCTCAACAGAAACCTTAGAGGCCAGAAGATAATGGCATGATATATTTAACGTTATGAAACAGAAGGGCCTCGAACCAAAAATATTGTTTCCAGTACGATTATCATTTAAATTTGAGGGAGAGATTAAACAATTCCCAGACAAGCAAAAGCTGAGGGAATTTGCCTCCCATAAACTACCTCTACAGGACATCTTAAAGGAACTGCTCTAGAGGGAAGCACTCCTAAGGCTAAAAAGAGGTCACCAGAGAAAATAAAAGCATAGCAAAGAAAGAAGACCATCCAAATACTAACTAAAGGCAAAGAATAAAACACCTAGTATATAAAGAATGGAGGAGGAAGAATAAGAAGGGAGAGAAATAAAGAAACATCAGACTGTGTTTACAATAACTTAACAAGAAAGTTAAGTTAGACTGTTACGTAGTAGAGAAGCTACCCTTGAACCTGTTGTAACCACAAATCTAGAGCCAGCAATGGCAATAAGTACATGTCTATCGATAATCACCCTAAAAAGGAAACATCAGACTGTGTTTACAATAACTTAACAAGAAAGTTAAGTTAGACTGTTACGTAGTAGAGAAGCTACCCTTGAACCTTTTGTAACCACAAACCTAGAGCCAGCAATGGCAATAAGTACATATCTATCGATAATCACCCTAATTGTAAATGGACTGAATGCACCAATCAAAAGACACAGAGTAACAGAATGGATAAAAAAGCAAGACCCATCTATATGCTGCTTACAAGAAACTCACCTCAAACCCAAAGATATAAACAGACTAAAGGTGAAGGGATGGAAAAAGATATTTCATGCAAACAACAAGGAGAAAGAAGCAGGTGTTGCAGTACTTGTATCAGACAAAATAGACTTCAAAACAAAGAAAATAGCAAAAGATAAAGAAGGACATTACATAATGACAAAGGTGTCAGTCCAACAAGAGGATATAACCATTTTAAATATATATGTACCCAAAACAGGAGCACCGACATTTGTGAAACAAATATTAACAGAATTAAAGGAGGAAATAGAAAGCAATGCCGTCATTTTAGGAACTTCAACATACCACTCACTCCAAAGGACAGATCAACCAGACAGAAAATAAGTAAAGACACAGAGGCACTGAACAACACACTAGAACAGATGGACATAACAGACATCTACAGAGCTATACACCCAAAGCAACAGGAAACACATTCTTCTCAAGTGCACATGGAACATTTTCCAGAATAGACCACATACTAGGCCACAAAAAGAACCTCAGTATATTCAAAAATATTGAAATTCTACCAACCAACTTCTCAAATCACAAAGGTAAAAACTAGAAATACATTTTAGAAAGAAATCAAAAAGGCTCACAAATACATGGACACTCAACAACATTCTCCTAATTAATCAATGGGTTAACGACCAAATCAAAACAGAAATCAAAGAATTTACGGAGACTAATGACAACAACAACACAAATTCACAACTTCTGTGGAATGCAGCAAAGGCAGTTCTAAGAGGAAAGTATATGGCAATCAAGGCCTATTTAATGAAGGAAAAACATTCCCAAATGAATAGTCTAAAGACACAGTTACTGCAATTGGAAAAGGAAGAACAAGTGAGGCCCAAAGTCACCAGAAGGAGGGACATAATAAAGATCAGAGAAGAAATAAAAAAATTTTTGAGAAGAATAAAACGATAGTAAAAAATCAATGAAACCAAGAGCTGGTTCTTTAAAAATATAAACAAAACAGATAAACCCCTAGCCAGACTCATTAAGAGAAAAAGAGAATCTACACCCATAAACAGAATCAGAAATGAGATAGGAAAAATAATGACGGAGCCCACAGAAATATGAAGAATTGTAAGAGAATATTATGAGAATCTACATGCTAACAAGCTGGAAAACCTAGAAGAAATGGACAGCTTCTTAGAAAAATACAATCTTCCAAGACTGACCAAGCAAGAAACAGAAAAACTATTCAGACCAATCACCAGCAACGAAATTGAATTGGTAATCAAAAAACTACCCAAGAACAAAAACCCGGACCTGATGGATTCACCTCTGAATTCTACCAGACATATAGAAAAGAAATAACACCCATTCTCCTTAAAGTTTTTCAAAAAATAGAAGAGGAGGGAATCCTTCCAAACTCATTCTATGAAGCCAGCATCACTCTAATACCAAAACCTGGCAGAGACTACACAAAAACAGAAAATTCCAGACCAATATCCCTGATGAACGTAGCTGCAAAAATACTCAACAAAATATTAGCAAACCGAATTCAAAAATACCTCAAGGGGATCATACACCATGATCAAGTGGGATTCATCCCAGGGATGCAAGGATGGTACAACATTCGAAAATCCATCAACATCATCCACCACATCAACAAAATGAAGAACAAAAACCACATGATCATCTCCATAGATGCTGAAAAAGCATTTGACAAAATTCAGCATCCATTCATGATTAAAACTCTCAATAAAATGGGAATAGACGGCAAGTACCTCAACATCATAAAGGCCATATATGACAAAACCACATCTAACATCATACTGAACAGCGAGAAGCTGAAAGCTTTTCATCTAAGATCGGGAATAAGACAGGGATGTCCACTCTCTCCACTGTTATCCAACATAGTACTGGAGGTCCTAGCCATGGCAATCAGACAAAACAAAGACATACAAGGTATCCAGATTGGTAATGAAGAAGTCAAATTGTCACTATTTGCAGATGACATGATACTGTACATAAAAAACCCTAAAGACTCCACTCCAAAACTACTAGAACTAATATCTGAATTCAGCAAAGTTGCAGGATACATAATTAACACAGAGAAATCTGTTGCTTTCCTATACACTAACGATGAACTAACAGAGAGAGAAATCAGAAAAACAATTCCATTCACAATTGCATCAAAAAGAATAAAATACCTAGGAATAAACCTAACGAAGGGAGTGAAAGACCTGTACTCTGAAAACTACAAGACACTCCTAGGAGAAATTAAAGAGGACACTAACAAATGGAAATTCATCGCATGCTCTTGGCTAGGAAGAATAAATACTGTCAAAATGCCTATACTACCTAAAGCAATATACAGATTCAACGCAATCCCTATCAAACTACCAACAGCTTTCTTCAATGAACTGGAACAAATAATTCTAAAATTCATATGGAACCACAAAAGACCCCAAATAGCCAAAACAATCCTGAGAAGGAGGAATAAAACAGGGGGAATAATGCTCCCTGACTTCAAGCTCTACTACAAAGCCACAGTAATCAAGACAATTTGGTATTGCCACAAAAACAGACCCACAGACTAGTGGAACAGAATAGAAAATCCAAACATTAACCCAAACATATACAGTCAATTAATATATGATTAAGGAGCCTTGGATATACAATGGGGAGATGACAGCCTCTTCAGCAGCTGGTGTTGGAAAAATTGGACAGCTACATGTAAGAGAATGAAACTGGACTACTGTCTAACCCCATACACAAAGGTAAACTCAAGGTGGATCAAAGACCTGAATGTAAGTCATGAAACCATAACACTCTTAGAAAAAAACATAATCAAAAATCTCTTGGACATAAACATGAGTGACTTCTTCATGAACATATCTCCCCGGGCAAGGGAAACAAAAGCAAAAATGAACAAGTGGGACTATATCAAGCTGAAAAGCTTCTGTACAGCAAAGGACACCAGTAGAACAAAAAGACATCCTACAGTATGGGAGAATATGTTCATAAATGATGTATCCAATAAGGGGTTGACTTCCAAAATATATAAAGAACTCAGGCACCTCAACAAACAAAAAGCAAATAGTCCAATTAAGAAATGGGCAGAGGACATGAATAGACACTTCTCCAAAGAAGAAATTCTGATGGCCAACAGGCACATGAAAAGATGCTCCACATTGCTAATCATCAGAGAAATGCAGATTAAAACCACAATGAGATACCACCTCACACCAGTGGGGATAGCCAACATCCAAAACACAAACAACAACAAATGTTGGCGAGGATGTGGAGAAAAGGGAACCCTCCTACACTGCTGGTGGGAATGCAAATTAGTTCAACCATTGTGGAAAGCAGTATGGAGGTTCCTCAAAAAACTCAAAATAGAAATACCATTTGACCCAGGAATCCCACTCCTAGGAATTCACCCTAAGAATGCAGCAGCCCAGTTTGAAAAAGACATATGCACCCCTATGTTTATCGCAGCACTATTTACAATAGCCAAGAAATGGAAGCAACCTAAGTGTCCATCAGTAGATGAATGGATAAAGAAGATGTGGCACATATACACAATGGAATATTATTCAGCCATAAGAAGAAAACAAATCCTACCATTTGCAACAACATGGATGGAGCTAGAGGGTAGTATGCTCAGTGATATAAGCCAAACAGAAAAAGACAAATATCAAATGATCTCACTCATATGTGGAGTATTATAACAAAGAAATAAGGTGAAGGAACAAAACAGCAGCAGACTTACGGAACCCAAGAACGGACTAATAGTTACCAAAGGGAAAGGAACTGAGGAGGATGGGTGGGAAGGGAGGGATACGGTGGAAAAGGAGCAGTACAATTAGCAGACGTAATGTTCGGGGGCATGGGGAGGGTTGTACAACTCAGAGAAGACAAGTCGTGATTCTTCAGTATCTTACTACGCTGATGGACAGTGACTGTAATGGGTTGGTAGGGGGGATCTGATCAAGTGGGGAGTTTAATAACCATAATGTTGCACCTGCAACTGTAGCGTAATGATACCAAAAAAAAATCCAATAACCTCCCTTTGGTAATAGATGGGAAGGGGCAGAAGAGACTTTTTGGGGATGATTGGAAGGTTCTTACCTGTGATGTGTAATTGTTTTTTCCTGTAAAAGGCCAGATATTAAAGATTTTAAGTTTTGTGGTTTAAAAAAAAAAGATTGCCTTGGCTATTTGGGGTCTTCTGTGGTTGCATATAAATTTTGTAACTATTTGATGGGGATTGCATTGAATCTGTAGATTGCTTTAGGCAGGATGACCATTTTGACAATATTAATTCTTCCTATCCATGAGCATGGGATGTATTGGTATCTTCTTTAATTTCTCTCTTAAGTGTCTTGTAGTTTTCAGAGTATAGGTCTTTCACTTCCTTGATTAGGTTTATTCCTAGGTATTTTATTCTTTTGGATGCAATTGTAAATGTAGTTGTTTTCCTGATTTCTCTTTCTGCTGGCTCATCGTTAATATATAGGAATGCAACAGATTTCTGTGTATTAATTTTGTATCCTGCAACTTTGCTGAATTCAGTTATTAGTTCTAGTAGTTTGAGAGTGGATTCTTTAAGGTTTTTTATGTACAATATCATGTCATCTGCAAACAGTGACATTTTAACCTCTTCCTTACCAATCTGGGTGCCTTTTATTTCTTTCTGTTGTTTGCCATGGCTAGGACCTCCAGTACTATGTTGAATAAAAGTGGGGAGAGTGGGCATCCTTGTCTTGTTCCTGATCTTAAAAGATAAACTTTCAGCTTTTCTCTGTTAAATATGATGTTGGCTATGGGTTTGTCATATACAGCCTTATTATGTTGAGGTACTTGCCCTCTATACTCATTTTGTTGAGAGTTTTTATCATGAGTGGATGTTGAATTTTGTCAAATGCTTTTTCAGTATCTATTGAGATAATCATGTGATTTTTTTTTCTTTTTGTTCATGTGGTGTTTGACGTTGATGGATTTTCAAATATTGTACCATCCTTGCATCCCTGGAATAAATCCTATTTGGTCATGGTGGTGATCTTTTTGATGTATTTTTAAATTTGATTTGCTAATATTTTGTTGAGTATTTTTGCATCCATGTTCATCAGAGATATTGGTCTGTAATTTTCTTTTTTGTGTATTAGAGTGATGCAGGCCTCATAGAATGAGTTTGGAAGTATTCTCTCCTGTTCTATTTTTCTGGAAAACTTTAAGGAGGAGTGTGTTAGGTCTTCTCTAAATGTTTGATAGAATTCAGTGGTGAAGCCATGTGGTACAGAGGTTTTGTTCTTAGGTAGTTTTTTGATTACCAATTCAAGTTCATTACTGGTAATTGGTCTGTGTGTTAATATGTGTGTTAGATAATTTCATTCAGGCATGAGCTATAATTTTGGGGCATCATGAATGTTAAAATGTTAAAGAATCAACAATGCAATTAAATAAGTTATCCTTTAGCACAAAACACATTAAAAGATTATGTTGTGTTCAGTTGATAAAAACATGACCAAAGGCTCACAGAAAGTTAAGCATATTTTCTCTAAGAGCAATGGTTCAGTATCCACAATTCGGGGTTTTCAGTAAATCTGTACAAGTACCATGAATAATGGGAATCAACTGTGTACACACACACACATGCATATATGCATGCACACAGATGTTCTATCACCAAATTAATAATGTTATTTCCCAGTAGAAAAAAAGTTAAATTTTTTCATAAAAATCTGTCTTAGAATATAGAGATGAAAATTTACTTAATGTGAATTTCTATGTTATAGTTTAGTGTTAACATAAAAATATGTCATAGCATTTCACAGTCCTCACTCTGAATTCCAGAAGAATTGAAAAGTAATGAATTAGCAGAAATCTACTGCCACAAGATGGAGCCATTACTCGGGAAATGAAACATCATAAGCCAAATAATTCATGGGGAAAATTTTGCCTGTATTTGCTCTTCATCCTCTTCTCATCGTTTACTTTATCTATTTTGTTCAATTATAGAGCACTTACAGCTCTAAAAATATTGTTTAGCACATGAAATATTTAAATACTTCAATAAATATTGATGGACCCAGTGAATAACTCCTTGGGCTCAATATTGTAGAGTTAAAAACATTGAACCAAAGGTGAGAATTATTGTGGTCTATGAATTGAGATTTCATAGTTCCAGTCTCCTTAAACTGATAGGAAGTGCAGCATGAGATCACAATGGAGGGAAATTGGAGTTATTTCATGACAACCTGGTCCTGGTGACCTTGTGAGAAAGGGGGCAGTGAAAGAAAAACTTGATGCGCAACCCAATAGGATCTTGTTAGAACTGTAGCACCAACTAATGCCAGAACAGCAGTTCCAGCCACTGAGATCCAGGACACGGAACCCGGAGACAAAGCTCCATATGTCCCTGCAAGACTTCCTGCGTGATGGTACTCAGGCTACACCTAGGCCCTAGCCCCACAGGAGGATGATTGGGCATTGCCGTCTGGCTGGGAGGTAGTCAAGGCCCCCACCATGGGGATGTGGTGGGGACCAGAGGCAACACATAGAATTAGCAACTCATTAGTCCCCTATGAATGTACAACGTGTCCAGGCACTGATGGACACAGGAGCTGAATGTTTTCTGATTTATGGCAACCATTAACATTTTCCTGGGACCCCTGCTGTGATAGATGACTGTGGGGGTAAGGCAATTAGAGTGAAAAAAGCCCAAATTCCATTGGGGATAGGGCATTTCCCCAAAGGATATATTGTGTACATTTCTCCCATCCCTGAATATATTGTGGGGGTAGATATCTTGCAGGGCCTATGATTATAGACCACTGCAGGTGAGTTCAGACCAAGGGTACAAGTGGTAAAGGCAGTTCTGAGGGGACATGCTAAGCACCCACCTATAGCTCTTCCTGTACCTTGGGGGGTGAAAAATACTAAGCAATATAAGTTGCCTGGGGGACACAAGGGAATTGGAGAAATTCTACAGGAGTTGCAGAAGGTGGGCATCATAAAGCCAACTCATAGTCCTTTTAATTCCCCAGTGTGGCTAGTGAAAAAGCCGGATGGCTCCTAGTGTATGACCATGGACTACAAGGAATTAAATAAAGCCACACCCCCTTTGCATGCTGCTGTCCTTGCTATAGAGAGGACATGAACACCCTCAGTCATGAGCTAGGGATATATCATTATGTTGTGGACCTTGCTAATGCTCTATTCTCTATTTACATAGCATAGGAAAGTCAGGAGCAGTTGGTCCTCAGGTGGGAAGGCCAGTAGTGAACATCCACTGTCCTTCAACAGGGATACCTCCACAGCCCGACCTTTTTTTATGGACTTGTATCCCAGGACTTGGCCACATAAAAGAAACCACAAATGGTGCGCTGTATCACTACATTGATCATTGATGATATTATGCTCACACTTGATTCTCCTGAGAATTTAGAAGGGGCAGTTCCTAGACTGCTGCAACATCTACAGGAGAAAGGATAGGCTGTGACCAGCACCAAGGTTCAGGGACCTGGTTTGACAGTAAAGTTTTCTGGAGTTGTCCAGTTGGGTTAAAGTAAAGTTATCCCATAAGCAGTAATAGACAAGGTCCAGGTTTTCCCTACCCCTACCACTATGGCAGTATTAAAAGAGTTTTTTAGTCTTTTCAGATACTGGAGAGTGTATATTCTGCACTTGGCACAGATTCTGAAGTCCTTATACCGGTTGTTATGAAAGGGCATCAGGTGGGACTGGGATGAAACATGTGCAGCTGCTTTTACTGCTACTAAGCAAGCAGTCAAGGCTGTACATGCCTTCAGTGTAATGGACTTATCAAGCCCTGTGAGCTAGATATTCATGTAACTGAAGACAGTTATGGGTAGGACCCTTGGCAGTAGCTTGAATGGACCCTCCAAACTATTGGATTCTGGTTACAACTATGGAAAGACTGGGACTGAAGAGGCTTGGTGTGGTCCTTTTGCAGCCAGGTCGCGAGAGACATGGGTGAGAAGTAGATGATGGCTTGCAGGCAATAAAAGGGTTTCTCCCACTTTATTTCTCCTTTTGAATGATTTCAGCTACAAAGGTTATTTGCCCTGGGCTGGGAAAATATTTTCCTCCTGGAGATACAGTAATTATTTCAAAGTCCTTTATTTTTAAATTATAAAACAAATATAGAAATTCTTAGTGAACACTAACATTAAAAGAGAGAGCAATGGAGGACAGAAAAGGATGGTGGCAAGAGAATTGAGGAAGAAACCTCCTCCCAAAACCACATTTAAAATGAACATACAGCAAAGAAAATTAATCCTAATTGAGTAATCGGAAAGAAGACTACAGAACAGATTGACTACATCTGGGAAAAAGAGAAGAACTCACAGAAAACTGTAAAGGAGTAAAGCCACAATTGGCATGACCCAAGCCCTCCCCAAACCCAGATCACGGACGGGAGTAAGAGAAACAGATTAGGGAGTGAGTAGAAGCCCAGGATTGCTAAACACCCACCTCTGGAGATCTGCTCTGGGAGTATGAACCCAAATTACATGGTGCTTTGGAGATTAAAGGGGTTGAAAAGAAAAGACAGGAAGAATACTCGGAGAGACTGAGATTCCAGCTGCTTGTGCAGAACAGGTACTCAAAACTGGCTGCACCAGAACAAAAGAAAGGCAGGCACTTTGAAAGACCTCCCAACAGTGAGAGGGCTGTGAAAGGAGCAAGGATTACACAGAGCTTTCTGTTCAGGAGAAACAAGATAGACAAAATCATCCCAGCACACTAAGCCCAGCAGGTTGGGAACTCTCGGAGCTTCAGGCACTCCATTCCCCTCACTGGCACACAGTGCTGTGGCCCACCACCACAATACACAGCCTGCCACTCCTTCCCGGCCAGCACTTGTCTGCTCGCCTGCTGCTATCACCATCATGCCATGCCGGCTGGAGGGTAGCCCCCCTATGGTAGCTACAGGGATGTAACGCAGAGGTCCCTCCCTGCTCGTTTGGCCCACTGGCACAGGCAGTGAAGGCAGACACTGTAGCCAGGAAGCAGGAAAGAGCTCTTTCCTCTCAGTAGGCACCAGCACCATGTGCCTGCAACCCCCGTTTTCAATCCAAGTGCTGAGGAGCTCCAGAGAGTAGATGTTCCGGGCACTAGAGGGTACCACCTACACAAAGTTATTATTCCATAGTAATCATTATAAATATGAAATGGCAAAAGAATGTGGTACAAACCAATATCCCTCAAACACCAGAAAGAGGTCTAAGTGAAACTGAAATCACCGATCTTCTAGATAAAGATTTCAAAGCAAAAGTGATAAACATGTGCACTGAACTACAGAAAAATATTCAAGATCTCAGGGACAACTTCAAGAAAGAGATGGAGAGGTTGAAAAATACAGTATTTGAAATGAAACATACAATGGAGGGACTTGAAAGCAGATTAGAAGAGGTACAGGAGACAGTAAATGAAACAGAAGTTAGAGAACAGGAATACAAAGAAGCTGAGTCACAAAGAGGAAAAAGGATCTCTAGGAATGAAAGAATAAGAAGAGAACTGTTTGTCCAATACAAATGGAAAATACTCACATTATAGGGTACCAGAAAAAGAGAGAAAGGGACAGAAAGTCTCCTTTAGGAAATAATTTCTGAAAACTTTCCCAAACTAGGGAAAGAAATAGTTTCTCAGGCCATGGAAGTGTATTGATCTCCCAACACAAGGGACCCAAGGAAGACGACACCAAGACAAATAATAATTAAAACGGCAAAGATCAAGGACAAGGACAGAGTATTAAAAGCATGCAGAGAGAGAAAAAAGATCACATACAAAGGAAAGCCCATCAGGCTATCATCAGAATTCTCAGCAGAAACCTTACAGTACAGAAGGGAATGTCATCATATATATTTTTTTGCTACTATTAATGTACAACTACATGAGCAACATTATGGTTACTAGACTTCCCCTATTATCAAGTCCCCACAATATACCCCATTACAGTCACGGTCCATCAGCATTGTAAGATGCTATAGAATCACTACTTGTCTTCTCTGTGTTATATTGACTTCCCCACACACCCCTTCCCGCTACATTATGTGTGCTAATTGTAATAGCCCTTTTTCCCCCATTATCCCTCCCTTCCTAGTCCATTTCCCTTTGGTGACTGTTAGTCCATTCTTGGGTTCTATGAGCCTGCTGCTATTTTGTTCCTTCAGTTTTCTCTTCATTCTTATACTCCACAGATGAGTGAAATCATTTGATACTTGTCTTTCTCTGCCTGGATTATTTCACTGAGCATAATAGGCTCTAGCTCCATCTATGTTCTTGCAAATGGTAGGATTTGTTTTCTTCTTATGGCTGAATAATATTCCATTGTGTATATGTACCACATCTTCTTTATCCATTCATCTACTGATGGACACTTAGCTTGCTTCCATTTCTTGGCTATTGTAAATAGTGCTGCGATAAACATAGGGGTGCATATGTTTTTTTCAAACTGGGTTGCTGCATTCTTAGGGTAAATTCCTAGGAGTGGAATTCCTGGGTCAAATGGTATTTCTATTTTGAGTTTTTTGAGGAACCTCCATACTGCTTTCCACAATGCTTGAACTAATTTGCAGTCCCACCAGCAGTGTAGGAGGGTTCCCTTTTCTCCACATCCTCGCCAACATTTGTTGTTGTTTGTGTTTTGGATGGTGGCCATCCTCACTGGTGTGAGGTGATATCTCATTGTGGTTTTAATCTGCATTTCTCTGATGATTAGCGATGTGAAGCATCTTTTCATGTGCCTGTTGGCCATCTGAATTTCTTCTTTAGAGAAGTGTCTATTCATGTCCTCTGCCCATTTCTTAATTGGATTATTTGCTTTATGTTTGTTAAGGTGTGTGAGTTCTTTATATATATTGGATGTCAACCCTTTATCAGATATGTCATTTATGAATATATTCTCCCATACTGTAGGATGTCTTTTTGTTCTACTGATGGTGTCCATTGCTGTACAGCTTTTCAGCTTGATATAGTCCCACTTGTTCATTTTTGCATTTGTTTCCCTTGCCCAGGGATATATGTTCATGAAGAGGTTGCTCATATTTATGTCCAGGAGATTTTTCCCTGTTTTTTCCTAAGAGTTTTATGGTTTCATGACTTACATTCAGGTCTTTGATCCATTTTGAGTTTACTTTTGTGTATGGGGTTAGACAATAATCCAGTTTCATTCTCTGACATGGAGCTGTCCAGTTTTGCCAACACCAGCTGTTGAAGAGGCTGTCATTTCCCCAGTGTATGTCCATGGCTCCTTTATTGTATATTAATTGACCACATATGCTTGGGTTTATATCTGGGTTCTCTAGACTGTTCCATTGGTCTATGGGTCTGTTCTGTGCCAGATCAACCAGACAGAAAAGAAGTAAGGAGACAGAGAGACACTGAACAACACTTTAGAACAGATGAACCTAAGAGACATCTACAGAACTCTACACCCAAAAGCAGCAGAATACACATTTTTCTAAAGTACACATGGAACATTTTCAAGAATAGGTCATATAGTAGGCCACAGAAGAGCCTCGGTAAATTCAAAAAGATTGAAATTGTACCAACCAGTTTCTCAGACTACAAAGGTGTAAAAATAGAAATGAATTATGCAAAGAAAATGAAAAATCCCACAAACACACGGAGGCTTCACAACATGCTCCTAAATAAACAATGGATCAATGACCAAATAAAAACAGAGATCAAGCAATATATGGAGACAAATGACAACAACAATTCAACACCACAAAATCTGTGGGATGCAGCGAAGGCCGTGCTAAGAGGAAAGTATATTGCAATACAGGCCTACCTCAGGAAAGAAGAATCCCACATGAGCAGTCTAAACTCACAATTAATGAAACTAGAAAAAGAAGAACAAGTAAGACCCAAAGTCAGTAGAAGGAGGGACATAATAAAGATTAAAGCAGAAATAAATAAAATTGAGAAGAATGAAACAGTAGAAAGGATCAATGAAAGCTGGCTGGTTCTTCGAGAAAATAAACAAAATAGATAAACAACTAGCCAGACTTATCAAGAAGAAAAGAGAGTCTACATACACACATAAATAGAATCAGAAATGAGAAAGGAAAAATCACTACAGACAGCACAGAAATACAAAGAATTATGAGATAATACTATGAAAAATTGTATGGTAACAAACTGGATAACCTAGACCAAATGGACAACTTTCTAGAAAAATACAACCTTCCAAGGCTGACCAAGAAAGAAACAGAAAATCTGAACAGACCAATTACCAGCAACGAAATTGAACTGGTAATCAAAAACCTACCTAAGAACAAAACGCCTGGATCAGATGGCTTCACCGCTGACTTTTATCAAACATTTAGTGAAGCCCTAATACCCATCCTCCTTAAAGTTTTCCAAGGAGTAGAAGAAGAGGGAATACTTCCAAACTCATTCTGTAAGGCCAGCATCACTCTAATACCAAAACCAGGCAAAGACACCACAAAAAAAGAAAACTACAGACCAATATCCCTGATGAGCATAGATGCAAAAATACCCAACAAAATATTAGCAAACCGAATTCAAAAATACATCAAAAGGATCGTCCATTATGATCAAGTAGGATTTATTCCAGGGAAGCAAGGATTGTACAACATTCGAAAATCAATCAACATCATCTACCACATCAACAAAAAGGACAAAAACCACATGATCATCTCCATAGATGCTGAAAAAGCATTTGACAAAATTCAACATCCATTCATGACAGAAGCTCTCAACAAAATGGGTATAGAGGGCAATTACCTCAATAATAAAGGCCATATATGACAAACCTACAGCCAACATTATACTTACCAGCCAGATGCTGAAAGCTTTTCCAAGATCGGGAACAAAACAAGGATGCTCACTCTCCCCACTTCTATTCAACATAGTACTGGAGGTCCTAGCCACGGCAATCGGACAACACAAAGAAATAAAAAGCATCCACATTGGCAAGGAAGAAGTTAAACTGTCCCTGTTTGAAGATGACATAATATTGTACATAAAAAACCCTAAAGAATCCACTCCAAAACTACTAGATCTAATATCTGAATTCAGCAAAGTTGCGGAATACAAAATTTATACACAGATATCTGTGGCATTCTTACACACTAACAATGAACTAGCAGAGAGAGAAATCAGGAAAACAATTCCATTCACAGTTGCATCAAAAAAGAATAAAATACCTAGGAATAAACCTAACCAAGGAAGTGAAAGACCTATACTCTGAAAACTACAAGACACTCATGAGAGAAATCAAAGAGGATACCAATAAATGAAAACACATCCCATGCTTATGGATAGGAAGAATTAATATTTTCAAAATGGCCATCCTGCCTAAAGCAATCTACAGATTCAATGCAATTCCTATCAAAATACCAACAGCATTCTTCAACGAACTAGAGAAAATCATTCTAAAATTCATATGGAACTACAAAAGACCCCCAATAGCCAAAGCAATCCTGAGAAGAAAGAATAAAGCTAGGGGGATTATGCTCCTCAACTTCAAGTTCTACTACAAAGCCACAGTACTCAAGACAATTTGGTACTGGCACAAGAACAGACCCATAGACCAATGGAGCAGACTAGAGAGCCCTGATATAAACCCAAGCATATATGGTCAATTAATATATGATAAAGAAGCCATAGAGATACAATGGGGAAATGATAGCCTTTTCAACAACTGGTGTTGGCTAAACTGGACAGCTACATGCAAGAGACTGAAACTGGATCATTGTTTAACCCCATACACAAAATTAAACTCAATATGGATCAAGGACCTGAATGTAAATCATGAAACCATAAAACTCTTAGAAGACAACATAGGCAAAAGTCTCTTGAATATAAGCATGAGCAACTTCTTCCTAAAAGCATCTCCTTGTGCAAGGGAAACCAAAGCAAAAATTAACTTATGGGACTACATCAAGCTAAAAAGTTTCTGTACAGCAAAGGACCCCATCAACAAAACAAAAAGGCATCCTACAGTATGGGAGAATATATTTGTAAATGGCATATCCGACAAGGGGTTAACATTCAAAATATACAAAGAACTACATACCACAACACCCAAAAAGCAAATAACCCAATTAAAAAATGGGCAGAGAATATGAAGAGACAGTTCTCCAAAGAAGAAATTCAGATGGCCAGCAGACACATGAAAAGATGCTTCACATCACGAATCATCAGAGAAATTCAAATTAAAACGACAATGAGGTATCACCTCACACCAGTAAGGATGGCCAGCATCCAAAAGACTAAGAACAACAAATGCTGGCGAGGATGTGAAGAAAGGGGAACCTTCCTACACTGCTGGTGGGAATGTAAGCTAGTTCAACCATTGTGGAAAGCAATATGGAGGTTCCTCAAAAAACTAAAAATACAAATACCATTTGACCCGGGAATCCCACTCCTTGGAATTTACCCAAAGAATACAACTTCTTAGATTCAAAAGGGCATATGCACCCCTATGTTTATTGCAGCACTTTTTACAATAGCCAAGATATGGAAGCAACCTAAGTGTCCATCAGTAGATGAATGGATAAAGAAGAGGTGGTACATATACACAATGGAATACTATTCAGCCATAAGAAGGAAACAAATCCTGCCATTTGCAACAACATGGATGGAGCTAGAGTATATTATGCTCAGGGAAATAAGCCAGGCAGAGAAAGACAAGTGCTAAATGATTTCCCTCATTTGTGGAGTATAACAATGAAGCAAAACTGAAGGAACAAAATAGCAGCAGACTCACAGACTCCAAGAAGGAACTAGTGGTTACCAAAGGGGACGGGTGTGGGAGGGTGGGTGGGGAGGGTGTGAGAAGGGGATTGAGGGGTATTAAGTTTAGTACACATGGTGTGGGGGATCAAGGGGAAAACAGTGTAGCACAGAGAAGGCAAACAGTGAATCTGTGGCATCTTACTACACTGATGGACAGTGACTGCTTTGGGGTATGGATGGGGACTTGATAATATAGGTAAATGTAGTAACCACATTGTTTTTTCATGTGAAACCTCCATAATAGTGTATATCAATAATACTTTAATAAAAAATGAAAAAAAAGAATATAAACATGAGCAATATTTTCCTGAACACATCTCCTCAGGCAAGGGAAACAAGCAAAAATGAACAAATGGGACTACATCAAACTAAAAAGCTTCTCTATAGCAAAGGACACCATCAGTACAACAAAAAGGCATCCTACATATGGGGGAATATATTCACAAATGACATATGCGATAAGGGGTTAACATCCAAAATATATAAAGTGCTCACATGCCTCAACACCCAAAAAACAAATAACCTGATTAAAAAATGGGCAGAGGATCTGAACAGACACTTCTCCAAAGTAGAAATTCAGATGGCCAACAGGCACACGAAAAGATGCTCCACATCACTAATTATCAGGGAAATGAAAACTAAAACCACAGTGAGATATCACCTCACACCAGTTAAGATGGCCAACATCTAAAAGACAACAACAAATGCTGGAGAGGATGCGGATAAAGGGGTACCCTCTTACACTGTTAGTGGGAATGTAAATTAGTTCCACCATGTGGAAAACAATATGGAGGTCCCTCAAAAAACTAAAAATTGAAATACCATTTGACCCGGAAATCCCACTCCTAGGAATTTACCCTAAGAAAACAAGATCCCAGACTCAAAAAGACATATGCACCCCTATGTTTATCACAGCACTATTTACAATAGCCAAGATATGGAAGCAACCTAAGTGTCCATCCGTAGATGAATGGATAAAGAAGAGGTGGTACATATGCACAATGGAATATTATTCAACCATAAGAAGAAAACATATCCTACCATTTGCAATAAGATGGATGGAGTTAGAGGATATTATGCTCAGTGAAATAAGCCGGGCAGGGAAAGACAAGTACCAAATGATTTCACTCATTTGTGGAGTATAACAGCAAAGCAAAATTGAAGGAACCAAACAGTAGCAGGCTCACAGACTCCAAGAAGGAAATAGCAGTTATGAAATGGAAGGGGTTGGGGAGGATGGGTGGGGAGTGGGGGAGAAGTGGATTAAGGGGCATTATGATTAGCACACATAATGTAGAGGGTTCCCAGGGAAGGCAGTATATCGCACAAAGAAGACAAGTAGTGATTCTATAGCATCTTTCTACCCTGATGGACAGTGACTGTAATGGAGTGGGGGATGACTTGATAATATGGGTGACTGTAGTAACCACAATGTTGCTCATGTGAAACATTTATAAAATTGTGTATTAATGATACCTATATAAAAAAAATAAAAGAGGGGTTAAATGTAAAATAAAAAAAGAGAGAGTGCAATGTCTAGACAGCCTAAAGTCATTCACAAAAGTTTAAATAATACTTAACATACCTTTATAAAATTTGAAGTAATAATATAAATGTAATGGATATTAATTATATCTACAATCTTTGTAGAGTACCTCTGTTAGACATAATAACCTTTAAAAATGAAATAATTTGTTTTGTTATTTAACTTCTATTTCTCAAAAAACTAAAAGTAGAAATACCACATGACCTAGCGATTCCACTTCTGGTAATGTACCCAAAGAAAACAAAATTACTAATTGGAAAAGGTATACGCACTCCTATGTTTATCACAGCATTACATACAATAGCCAAAATATGGAAGCAACATGAATGTCCAGTATGCATCAAAAAAGATGTAGCATATATATACACTATAGAATATCACTCAGCCATAAAAAATAAAGTAATCTTGCCAATTGTGACAATACGGCAGACCTAGAGGGTATTATGCTAAGTGAAGTAGACAAAGACAGAGAAAAATAAATACCATGATTTCACTTATATGTGGAATCTAAAAAACAAAACAAACGAACAAACAAAACAGATATTGACTCATAAACACAGAAAACAGACTGGTGGTTACTATAAGGGAGAGAGAGGGGGAATGCATGAAATAGGTGAAGGGGAAAAAATGAAAATGTTTGATATCTTGATTCCGGGTGATGGTTACATGAGTGTATACACATGTCAAAATTCACTGAGCTGTCCATTAAGATGTGTGTATTTTATTGCATGTACATCTATAAAAATGATAATTTAATTTAAAAATAAAAAATAAAACTCTTACAACAAAATTAATTCATTTTTTGTTGTTTAATATCCTTTTAGGCTCTAAGTCTTTTAAGATAAATTCTATTTGAGATTTTTTATGTCTTATAGGGATGAACTAATAACAGAATTATCAATTTTACCACCTGAAAATTTCATAAGGGAAAAAAATTCCAAAATTGTATTCAATAATAATCCATGAAAAATCATGTTACAGGGAAAGTTTTTTTTATTGTTGTTAAGAGTATGGATAAGAAGGGATTAGAGAAAAGTGAAGTATCCAAAAATATCTTGTTTCCTATTCTCTCACGATGAAAAGGAAGTGTTTGATTCATATGGAAAATTTTCAGCATACTGATCACAAGAACAGAGTATCAGCTGCACTCCCGATCAACGTTTCTATTCTGTAATATCTCTGTGTCACATCTACCTAATAAAGTTTTAATATTAAATTTCAATGAGAATTGCCTTCAGACAAAATTTAGATTTTGGTTTATATCCAGAATGTCTTTCTATGATGAAGACTCAAGCCAAATATTGGTTTTTAACATTTGGCATGTGTCATTGAGCCAAAAAGTGTGCTCCTTCAAAAATGTATAAAGACAGTCATTGCCTCATTTGTTTGAGGAAAGAAATGCTAGAAATTAGTTGTGCCTGGTCTATCAATTATGGAAAATTTTAACCAATAGAATTAAGAAGGTAGATATCCAAGTACATTGATGAACAGAAAGGTAATTTTCAAAACGTAAAAGCGTGTATGGTATGATCTTATTTGCATATAAATAAATAAATAACATATACAAAATGCATTTCTATAAGCTTGGAAAATATCTCAAAGTATATATAAGAAATCAGGGTATCAACTATACTTCAGTTTTAAAATATCATAAATAAATAAATATTTGAAACATTTCTCTCCCGCATCCCCAAGAAAATTGCTAAATGTGCTTGACTTTAGAAGAGAGGACTAAGGGTAGATGGGAAGTTTACCTATCAGATTCTTCTCATATCGTTAACCATAAAAATATTACTTTTATAATTGGGAAAAAGTGATACAACAAAGGATAAAAACATATACATATTTTAGCTGGCAAAAATATTATTGATTTATAAATTATTAATATCTAGTTAATTGCATATTCATAAAATTAGTCATTTGTAATTATTTTTTAATATTGATTATGGCTGATTGGTCATAATAAATGACTGTAGTTGTCATGATTCATCATTTAATAATTCATAACACTCATCCACTGGATAATTTCTCTCTTTTTACTAGTCAAAAGACATTTGCTGATAGTATATATATATAATATGTGTATATTCTATAATATATACAAGTATGGTTTTTAAGCATTCTTTAATAAATCTATAAACTGTAAATTGGAAAGTGCAGAGAAAATTGACCAATACATTGAAACAATAAAAAGCCCCTTTGAGAACAGGGATATTTTCTAACACATGGGAAGTCTGTGAGTCATTGGGTGTGGGGATTACCAGGTCATACAGTTATTACTAATGCCTCCTGACATTTGCGAATTTAAATCAACAGAGACAAGTTTGATCTTATTAAGTATTTTTAAGGAAGAAGATGAAACATTACTATAACTAACCTAGAGATGCATTATATTCTAATGTCTAATTGAAATTGCTTCTTCTGACAATCAAATTCGTTTCTCCTCATGTAGGCTTTGAAATAAAATGAAAATCCCCAAATAACTCAGCTTAGAGCTAAAGAACATCTCTGAGGCTTCAAACACTGTGCTACAATGTGAGGAACTGACCTGCATTTCAAAGTAGCCATGCCACACCAGGCTGTTTAATTGAGGTGGACCTGTGAAACAACCTGGTGGCCAGCACTTTGATAAAAGGTATACAAATAAACAATACTGGAATGTTCAAGAGATGCAAACCAGGAGGAAGACAAAAACATAAAAGGTGAAAAGATACTCACATTTCTAAGTTATAAATACATGTACTATGGTCCCGCTCTGGGCTAAGTGTTACAAAGATTTAGAGTTGGTCTTCTTTTCCGTTAACAAGTGTGTGGTATCAAAGATCAAAAGTGAAATTATGAGTTTATAGGTGGGCCTCACAAAGTCAAGGAAAAAATTAAGAGATGTGTCAGGCCTGTAAGAAAGCAGAGAAATTCTATCCACCAAAATAAAACAAATATTTTTTAAGCTCCTTATATTTCCCCGTGGTCAACCTATTTCTAATGATATTTACTATGTCATCATTTCCCCATTTTGCTGTTTTCTGGAATGAGACCGACTTTTTGCTCGGTAAACAACCTTGTCCTCCTTATGCAAGAAAGGAAATCCTGCCTTAAACACACAACCACAGAACAAGCTAATATTCTTATGTTTTAGGGTGGAACTTCCTAACATACAAGAAAGGGCTCATTCTTCAAGATTCCTTTTCCTTGAATCTCACCAACAAAACACTCCTGGACTCAGAAACTGCTGAGACAGGCAGAAAGAAGAAGAGGGAGAGAGAGAAAGAGAGAAAGAATGAATTCATCTAAATCATCTGCATCACAGTGCACAGGTAAACATTTGTAACTCCCCTTTTTTTTCATAGATCTGTTTTTTTTTCTTTTCTTTTCTTTTCTTTTCTTTTCTTTTTTGGATGAAGTAGTAAATGTGTGGAGAGACAGGATGAGAGAAAAGTACCTAGTAAAGTAAAAGAGGAGATAGAGAGACACAGAGACAGAAAATGGAAGAATTGAGAATACAAGACAATGTTGAGAGGACTTTATGTTGCTGGAAAGACTCCTGGGCTTGAGTTCAGGGAGAGCTACCCAACTGCTGTGTCTATCCATCCACTGTGTCCCGTTGGGCAAGTCACTTTGCTTCTCTGAAATTCTCTGGAATTACCTTATCTGTAACGTGTGCATTCGGAGGGAGGAGAAAAGGAACTGCCAGATGATTGTTGATGTTTTACCTGATTGGTTTACAAAAGGCTCGGATAATGGGACACTGAAAAGAGGAGACTGGGAGAGAGACCAGAAAAACAGAGAGGATGAGAGGGACAAAAGGAGAGAGATAGATAGGGAAAGAAGGGGAGAGAATATGGGCTACTGACAAGGGAAAAATTCCACATCTGTCTGAGTTCATGAGTCAGTCTTAAAATGAGTAATGAATTACTCCAGGGCTTCTAAAAGTGTGGTCCCCATACCAATAGCAGCAGCTGGGAACTTGTTGGTTTCTTACCAGCTCTACTGAATTGTTAACTCTGGGGGTGAGGCCCCATAAAATATGTGTTTTAATAAGACTAGATGTGTCTGATGCATGCTGAAGTTTGAGGATTGCTCAACTGAGACAAAGCCAGTGGAAATAAGTAAGGTTGAATGAGAATCTCTCATATCTTTTTCATAGCTGGCTTAGGGAAGATTGACCGTGTTTGTGTATTTCTCCAGAGAGAGGATGCTTCTCTTCCCAAGTGTTCGTATGGGCTCTTGCTGGCATCTCCATCCTACTACTCAGTGCCTGCTTTATTGCCAGATGTGTCGGTGAGTTCTGAAGGTCAAGTTCAGTCTCCCTGGTGAAGACTAGGAGTAACTTCTTCCCTGCCACCTATGGATTCTCTTCTCCCGCAAAGGGCAGTTCTATTCCACTTTTTTCCTATTTATCTCCAGGTTGTTCCTCAAGCCAGAAACCCGAACTAGTACAGAACTGTTGCCAAATTTCAGTGACCTCTGATCCATTTTTATGGTAGACATTTCTCATTTCCTTGGTGGCCTTGAGCGCTCCCCTTCTCACTAGGGTGACCCTGTCTACGAGATGATAGCCGGAAACACAACATACCACTTTTTGGAAAAAGGTTAGAGACAGTTAGACTTGATGTAAAAGAGAATACAAACATGTATGTTTTCACTGGGCCTTTGGGACTGAAGTAAAGAACAATCATCTTTGTAAGTCAGGAAAACCATGAAACATGAATTCCCCCTCCCTTCTATGAGTAAGTAAATCTCAGTGCCTCCCCATGTGGAAGGAAAGGTAGATAGTAAGAAAATATCCTGATTATTATTGGAACTTGGGTTATAAATACAAAAATGTTAAAGTTTTTTTTTTGTCAAAAGAGGCATGGACATTAACTGTGCCCCTTCCTTTAGTGACATATCACATCTCTCAACTCTGTGATGAGAAAAGTTTCCAGTCACATGAAAATTTCATGGAGCTCTCCTGCAACAATGATGGATCAGGTATAAGAGGCCTCAAATTTGAACATCATCACAATTGACATATCAGCATTTCCTGGCTTCTAGATTGCTTTGGGATAAGTAATATAGTTGGATAGGTCCTGTTTTTCGAAAACAAAACATAAAATCTTGTCTGAACCATAAGAGAATGATGAGGAATCAGTAAGAGGACAGGAAAAGAACTTTGGAAATGCAATGAGCATTGGGGCAAGAAATCTTGGGGACATTTGAGCAGCTTTTAGAATAAATTTGAGATACATGTCTGAACAGTAAGTCTAGAAGTGGAAAGTGTTATCCCCAGTAGTGCACTTATTTTATTCATCACCTGCTTCCAAAATGAGGTGAAAGAGGAAAAAAGTGTATAGAGGAGGGGATTTGGAAATGCCTCAGAAATATACTCCCTGTACTCTTAAACATGTAGCCCTTCCTGTTCTAAGTGTTAGCAAAATGCTACACAACACTAGAAAATGCTTTCCTTCTCTAGACTATAATATCCTCATCATTAAATTGAGAGAGATTAGACTACTTATTTTGAATAAACTTTAAAGGCTTAAATTCTATAATTCTAAGAAATTTAGCCCATCTGTACAACCAGTTTGGAGATTTTGTTGAGGGTACATTTTTGGGCAACATGACGGATAGTTGCTTAGGTGAGATGTATAACTTTCTCTGACCTTGGCATTCTAAGAACAAATAATAGGGTTCTATATTAATAGTATAACTGAGGTAGATGGCATGTATGGTTGCATTTACTGGCACATCTAGAAAATAAGGATAATGTCTCAAAAGACAAGAAAACTGCTGTGTTTATTGACATAAGAATTATCTAAAGTCTTAAATAGTAAGATGGGTGAGTGTGGGGAGGCATGTATGAGGAGTTCCAAGGCTTCTGATTGTAAATGATGAACTTCATGGAGCCAGAAGCCAGCTTTCTGTTTTCTCACTTAGCTCACATGCGACACTCACAAAAAATTCTCTCCTCCTAGGTTCAGTCAAGAATTGCTGTCCATTGGACTGGATATATTTTCAATCTAGCTGCTACTTCTTTTCTACTAACACCATGTCCTGGGCATCAAGTTTAAAAAACTGCTCAAACATGGGAGCTCATCTGGTGGTTATCAACACACAGGAGGAACAGGTAGTTGGGGGTACAGCCTCCCCCAGGGTCCACATAACATTCTTCCCAGGATCTACCCCTTTTTCCAAACGTGTACAGTGTTTAGCCCAAAAATACTATATGTTAAATGAATGTACTGAAATGTGCACTGTTCCTACTATTTCTGTACATTAACACCTACTTTAATTTATCTTCATTACTAGGAGAGCTTAAGAAAAAAGGAAATTCCATGTTCAGTTCCTTTATTAGTAAGGCAGGATAAAAAGGGTTCAGAGTTCATTTTCAAATGACCATTATGTTTATGAATAATATAACATAATGAATAATAATATGAAAGAGGGAAAGTGTTCATTATCTTTAAGCTGAGCTTAATAATGTTTTGTGCTAGATATACATGGTAGATTTTGCTACAAATAACAGTAGATAAATTTTGAATGAGTTATTGAGAACCTCCTCTGTTGAAGGTTCTTTCTTGCTGGTTTAATTATGTGTTGTTTATATTTTTACCACAAACACAAAAAAATCAGGAGATAATCATCCATGATCTTACAATTTCGGGACTATTTTTCTATCATCTCTAGTCCAGATCTTACTTTATCTCTTTTAATAGCAATTAGCTTCAACATTTATTCAGAATTGCAATAACTGATCTATTTTTTCATTGTGTATCTTCCATAGGAATTCCTTTCCCGTGCAAAACCTAAAAAGAAAGAGTTTTATATTGGGCTGACAGATCAGGTGATTGAGGGTCAGTGGCGATGGGTAGATGACACACCTTTCACAGAGTCTCTAAGGTAATTTCCTTCTTGTAGAATTATAACATCAGTGTAAATCCTAAAGTTAGACCATTGCTGGGGGGAGTTCTCAGAACCTCCTCCTCCTGTTCCATGAGACATATTCAGGCCCATCCTTGGTGATACTAGATGGAAGAAGACAGAGAAGAGAAACATGAAGATCTACTGCCCCCATTTTCTAAGACTATCTTGCTAATAAAGGGAAATAACAGATGAAAATAAGAAAAGGATTAGAATTGAAGACAATTCATTGGAAATGCAGCAGAGACAAGCAGGGAAATTCAGAGTCCTATACCCCCAAACTGTAGTAAATGAGACAAAAATAGTGATTTAAGAAAGACAGCAAACTCCCATGAAGCAAAAGTGGGAACCCCCTTGATAATGTCTCTTTTCACCTTAACAATGGCTTTACATTTAGAGCACAGCATTTTGGAGTTTCCAAAGATTTTATCTTATTCATTATCATTTCACCTACATTATACCTCTCTGATATACATTTATACTTATTCACCTTCACTTAGCATTTGAAGAAACTAAAGATCAGGGAGGTTAAAACAGTTCTAAGGGTATAACCCAGATGCTCTGATACTTTAGAAAGCCTCTTTCACTACAGCAGTGCAACACCACTGAAGCAGGCACCTAAGTGAATACAAACTCGGTAGAATAAAGGGTATCAAACATAATATGAAATATGGGTGCAAAGGAAACAAATCCATCAGGGCATCAATTCCTATAACTTCCCATTCTGGGTCTAAAGACATGAAGGAGCATGACAGAGTAGAAAGTCAGAAATATCCAGTTCAGTTTCACTACTCATAAACTCTGTTACTTACAAATGGTTTAGCTCTTCTGAGATTCCTTTTCTTCATTAATAAAATGGTTTTTTAAATTTTCATTTTTTTATTTTATTTAATTTTATCTCACAAAATTGTGGTGAAGTTAAAAGACGCAAATGTAATTTGCCTAGCATATTAGATCAGATCACCTCTTGTTGCTAGGATTTAAAATCTCCCATGTGGCTCTCTTTCAGCTTCTGGGATGTAGGGGAGCCCAACAACATAGTTGCAGTGGAGGACTGCGCCACCATTAGAGACTCTTCAAATCCAAGACAAAATTGGAATGATGTGCCCTGTTTCTTCAATATGTTCCGGATTTGCGAAATGCCACAAGTAAATATTTTTAACAGAGAAAAATCTCTAAGAACATAAGGCACAACTTAAATGTGTAAATGAAGAGGAATAACAGCATGACCACAGCCAGAACTCCAGCACAAGAAAAGTGTGCCTAACACTTGATAAGGATTTCAAAAGTGTTTGCTGCTTTGATATAAATACAAAGAAGTAGTTCTGAATGTTGTGATTCATGATACTAACCGAAGTGCACTTTTCTCTGTACTAGTCTCGGGACTTCTGAGAACTTACTGAGCAATTCTCTAGCAAATGCTATGAGAAGAAAGGCATGTGCTCCTTTTGGTCTATTTACCTTGTGAGTAATTGTGTGACGATATGGGGCATAGAGCAAGTACAGAGTCCAGCAAAGAAAAGGATTTTGGAAAGTGCATTTGAACAATCACCTGAAGTCAGGCTCAGTGTCAGTTCCTTTTCTGGCTCCTGAAATATCAGTCTACTCTTCTTGATTTCCTACTGTTTTTACCCCATGCCCAAGCATATGTTCTCACTATGTACTCTTGAACTATGACTAAGAAACTTCTTCAAGTCATGAAATGTTTTCCTGGTCAAAGGACTGCTCTGGGTTTCCTGGCCGAAGCTTTTACTACACTTCCTGAGGGAAAGACCTTGCTAAACCTTCAGCGTCAAACGGACTGCCATCTGGCCCCCTCTCACCAGGAACTCCCTTTTCTCTCTATTACTATTGACCAACTGGGTCTCACTTGAATTAGTATCTGCCATTCAGCTAGGCCAGGGTCCAATTGTCAAATTATTCTGAGAGAACACATAGCTCAGCACTTTCCTGTCTCAGGCCTATCCATTTACAGCATATCATTCTATCAGTACTGATAAGGTTATTCAAGAATATGTAAATAATATGTTACACACATGTTTCTTGCACATAACATCATAAAGAGACCCTCAAAATTCATATGTTGGAATTAATGTGTAATCATTATATGGGAAAATTCAACTGAACAAGTGAATATAACATATCAGTTTTCCTTACAAATGTTTATTTTTCTAAGGTCATAAGTGACAATTTGTGCTTTTGAAACCAATAAACCTTTAAGCCAAAAGTCATTCAACCTACAAGTAAGGCAATCAATATATCTTCAACTTTCTAATTTCCCTTTTTCAAATCATAAATGTCAGTGAAGAAACACTGCAGGACATAGGAGATTTTTTTCTTCACTGTTGTTTCCCTGCATGTGGCTATAATTTAAATACTTTAAATTTTATTTCAATATTGAAAGACATATGAAACTATTACTGTATATTATCTCACCATGTATTTTATTTTAAGTTAAGTAATTAACTTTATCTTCAAAGTTTGGCAAAAAAAGAAACAATAGGAGTTTAGTGGTTAAAGATCATTGGAACCTAAATTATTCATCTGGAAAATTCTTGTTTGGGAAATATTTCATTCAGCTGACACTGTTTTAAAATGTGATATTTAAAAACATATATATATATAACGTTTTAAAATATAACATTTTATACAAATACTTAGGCATCTGAAAACCCCAAAAGTTACAATAAATAAGAGTGTTCCCAAGACAACATTCCCAAAATAAGCAACTGGTAAGATGTAAATTACCATTTGAGACCCTAATTTTATACATTTTGTAAAAATACATATTTATTATCAAAATCATAAGAGCACAACTGTATAAGGGTGAAAGTGAAAAATCCAAAACTGAAGTTACAAATAATCATCATGAACATTAACTGAACATCACTCAAGAAAACTTTCTATGATTTCAAAGGTTAAATGGAAGGATGGAAAGACAAAGGGGTGGAAAATGAATAAATACACACAGACATGCACACACACACACACGGTTTAGAAAGGAAGCACGTAACAGGTGACACTTTAAAAATATTAAATTGAATTTCACTTTGAATTTGACAAGTGAAAAATTAAAATGAAGTTAAAGAATTCTTGAACTTCAAGAATTTTATATGCTTTATAGATTACCACAAAAAATTATTTCCTAAGGGATCCCTGTGAAGTAAAGAAAAATTAAGAATCAGGTAAACTGTTCTTGCTCTTATCCTCAATCACCTTTCCTCTTTTTCCTTTTTTAATAATACCATCCTAAAATCATTCATCAGATAGGGCAGAGCAAGGTGACTTTTACATGTGTGTGCATGTGTGCAAAAGGGGGTAGTGTGCTCGAAGGGGAGCATGATTACCCTACAGGAAGTGAGCGCTTGCATGAGGTGAGTCTGTGTAAGGGGAAGGGTTGGAAGTGGGAAGGGCTTAAGGGTTAGAGGCCCAGTGGACTTGGCAGGGAGTGGGGTGGAAGAGGTCTTGGTGGAGGGGCAATGGCCCATATTGTCAAAGCCTGAGCTGATTTGAGCCATATAGGGTATGAGCCCAAGTAAGAGGACAGGCAGGAAAATCCAGTGCAAGTGAGGAGTCACACAGTCAAGCCCCAGCAAATTAGTTTACAGGTCCTGCAACCAAGTTTATCCTTTTCTCCATAAAACTCGCACATTTTGGTCGTTTATTCTTGGGTATTGTAGAGTTGTATTGTTATTGTAAATGTAATATTTTACATAAAAATACATTTTCTGCATTTTGCAGGTATTACATGGGAGTATTGTTCACTTTTGTATGTTGGTAATTTATCCAGAAACAGCTGAACTCTGCTGTTATTTTTTCACACTTTGGCTATAGGTTCCCATGTGTCTTCTATGTACATAATTATATTGTCCACATACTGAACTCTCGGGTACCTTAGCTACTGAACATTGAACACTAGTCCTAGTTGAGATAAGCTGGGAAGTGTAAAATACACACCAGATTTTCAAGGACTTTATTTGAATATGTAAATATTATTCACAGCTAAGTCATGCCCTGTATCATGAGTACATCTACTTTCTTAAACACATTTTGCTCCACATGCATCTAATATTGGCATCATTTTTCATATTTATCTAGTTTTCTATGTGTTGATTAATAATGTATTCTTTAACTATCCAGAATTGTACATCACCTGTCAGTGCATTCAAATGCATTCTACAAGTCCCATATTTTCATGGAGAAAAGAAATCCTCATGGAACTGTCTTCCTTTTGTGATCTAAACTGGGATTGCTTTCATGGTTTGTTTGACAGTCAGTATTTTGCTGATTTTTATTGCATAAAGGAAATACTTTGTCATTTTAAGGTTATTTCAAATTATGATTCACCGATACAACTAAACACAATTTACTGATAAGGAACAAGGTGTAAAACATTTTCCAACTATACTGTCAAGTAAAAAAAAATGAAAGCTGTTTAAGACTATGTAGACAGTGTTTCTATTAGTGTAAAAAACTATAGGTTATGTATGTATATATGCTTATATAACATATATAAACAGATATGGAAATACATATAAGAACCTGATCATCACAGTTACTCTGAAGAGACATTTAAGGTACAGGAGTTCAGGGTAGAAAAGAGATTTATCTTATACTCTTATTAATGTTTTTACTATTTGCTTTTTCAACACAAATATAATTACTTTACCAAAGATAAGAACAGTATTTAAGATTTTTAAGTGTTTCAAACTTCTAGGACTGCCACAGTCTACCAAAAAAAATTAGCATTTATTTTAATGAAATTACTATCAGCTGTTTTAAAGAAATTATGAAGAATAGGAGAGCTGTCATGAGAATTGAAGAAAGGCTGAAAAGGTCTAAGGGCAGAAACAAAGAGACCAGTCAGAAGGCAGGGCAATAATCTAGGTAAAAGAGATGGTGGCTATGTCTATGCTGGTAACCATGGACATAATGGAAAATGATCCACATGGGGAGAAATATTAGAGATACGTATGTTGACATAGATGTACACAATCACAAAGAAGTCACATTTGATTGACAACTGAACCTCTACATATATATATATATACAGTTGTATACAAGTGTAAGAATAATATTAATTATACAAAGCCTATTAGCATTTACATGAACTTATTTCAACAAGTTTTGTAGATTTTGTGCTATAAAATTTAGCAAGTATGCCAACACAACTAACATCACCGAGTTCTACTTCAGTTAAAAGTATCAGCTTTAAATGCAGACACACACACACACACGCAAATAATCAAGCAAACACTAATACTCCAAATTCAGAAAATCACTAATTTACAAAATAAATACTGTTTTTTAAAAACAGTGGTAAGGAAGTTAGGTTAAAAAGCTGTTGCATGAAACTGAAGGAACAAAATAGCAGCAGACTCAGAGACTCCAAGAAGGAACTAGTGGTTACCAAAGGGGAGGGGTGTGGGAGGGCGGGTGTGGAGGGAGGGAGAGGGGATTGAGGGGTATTTTGTTTAGTACACATGGTGTGGGGGGATCACAGGGAAAACAGTGTAGCACAGAGAAGGCAAATAGTGAATCTGTGGCATCTTACTACACCTGAGGACAGTGACTGCATTGAGGTATGGGTGGGGACTTGATAATATGGGTAAATGTAGTAACCACATTGTTTCTTCATGTGAAACCTTCATAAGAGTGTATATCAATAATACCTTAATTTTAAAAAAAGCTACTGTATGAAATTTTGTAGCTTAGATCCTGGAATCATCTGCAAACTGAGAATCTTAAGGCCACCAGATTTTGTTGATGTGGTATATGACTATTTCATATTTAGTACTACATACGTCACCAGAAACATAATTTCTGCTGAAATCAAGGACTCCCTTGCTGGCTTGAACCATAGCTTTATAGCTCTATAGAAACATACAACAGTTTACCTAAGTGGGTTGAAAATATGATTTATTGTCTGATTTAAATTAAAAATATAGAAACACTAGTAAAATGTTACTTTCAATAATTAAGAACCTTTTTCTATCTGTTGGCCACAGTCCAAGTCACCATCAGTGCCTTTCCTATAACAGCAAAGGGAATACATTTCACCTCTTATGAAAGGTGATCTGGTCCCTTAGTCCTGTTTTTGTCTTGAACTAGCAATGTGAAGATACGCCCTTTGGCTTCCCAAGGGTTTTGTCTCCTTGGTTATAGAATTGAAGGAGTTAGGATAAGGTGGCCTGTAAGGGACTTTTCCACTCAAAAGGAAATTAAGCCAGCTAGGGACTTCATGTTTCGGGAAAACATTGAAAACATTTAAGGTGGAGTAAAAAGTAAAAATTTTGAAAGGTAAATAGCCTCTTTTTTTTTCCCTACCTGGGCAATACCATAATTCAGAACTATTCTATACTGTTGCTCAAAAAATAATTCACTCATGGGCTGTCAATCTAATAACTGATACTATTAAAAGTTCTGAAAATGAGGCATCAAACTACAACAAAAAAGCTATTTTAAAACTTTAAGCTATGTGATATTTGGGTTAAAAAATGGTATAGCACACTACTAGTTGGAATACCCCATGTTTGAATTTTAAGAACTAAGAATCTGAGCAGATGAAAAAATGACTAAGAGATTACATCACTGAAGACTTTATGGTAGATGTGTGATCAATGCACACCAATAGAAAAGAAAATACTGTGAAATACTACCCAGAAAGCAAAGTTAATGAGAACTGATTCTCATAGTCCCTCCACCAAAACACCTTGTAAAAACACATTATCTTGAATGCATTCAGCTATATAATAAATAAGGCCATCAGGTCTGCAATGTTCTATGACCCAGAATGTTTGCTCTGATCCAGTGATGCACGGACATTCTGCCCTAGTCTGGTCGGTTCTTACTCTCTACCCTCATCACTAGGACTCCTCCGTAGGTCTCTAGCTGAATGCTGTTCCAGGTATCTTACAAATCCTACTTGTCTCAAAGTCACAGGGAAAATCATTCCAGGCCCATTTGTCTTGAATATTAGCAAGGACAGCGCAGTTTTCTATCTGATAGTTGTTGGGTTCATTCTTATGCCAGAATCTGAAATGAAAAAAACGAAAAACTGTATGTGGGAGGGTGGGGGTGGGGGGCGGGCTTGGGGGGCAGGGGACAATGCAGAGAAAATGTCCCTGGTGAAAAATTCTGAGCTGCACTATCCAATAAAAGCATAGAAGGATACTAGTAAAAAGGTTACTCATCACACAGTGCTCTATTCTGAGTAAGCAGTTTTACAGGGTATACTCCACCCCAAAATGAATCCTTCTTACAACCTTCTTCTCACCTCTGCCTGTAAAGCTCTTCTACCCAAGTCAAAATACTCACCCCATGTGTGGGTTAAATGGTGTCTTGTCCACCCAGTACCACTGGCCTTCAGAGTTTTCATCTGTAAGTCCCAGGAAATATGAAAATCGTCTATCCAAAAATTGCAAAATAAAGTTCTGCAAAAAGAAGGTACATTTTTATAGCTATATTTGCATTTATCATGAGTGATGGCTGTTATGTTAGGAAAATAGGAATGAGGTCAAATAGATTACTCATTAAGCACAAAAGCATTGTCATTGGACAGATCGGTTCTCAAATCCTGCCTCTGTCAGGTCTTGTGTAATATTAGGAAGTGCTTTCCTCTCATCAAACCGAAGTTTTCTCACCTCCAGGATGTACAACTCCACTACTCCACAGAGTTCCAGTGAAGAGTGAATGAGATCACACTGGCAGATCCCTTGGCATAATGCTTAGTAGGATCCAATTTTTAGGAAGTTTTGTTTTTAAAATTGCCTTCTTTAGTTGCTTGTGTATTTCATTAAACTTCACTTTATTCAAAGAATCAGAACCTATAGATTGCAAGCCTCCAGGAAACCCAGCTAGCCAAGAAAAGAGCAGATGAGCTCTTACCTCAGCTGAGTTGTGACACTATGTGCTACCAATATATGGAAATATATTACATGAGGAAATAAATTTCAGTTTTTAAAGAATTAAATTAACCTTGAGACTTTTTTTACAAAAAAAGTATTACCACTATACATCTGAATTATGTTTCCTGTCCTTTATCCTGAGAAACGATTTCAGTTTGGATTAACCATTCATTTATTCACTTACCCGCCAAACATTTATCAAGAGCGACCCAGGGTGTTTAACACTGCACGGGACAGACACTGAGGTGCAAAGATGAGTAAATTGTGGCCCCAGCCGTCTACAGAGCAGGGGTCACTGGAAGAGATGGAACGGTGAACAGACAACTGCGGTCCACTGAAGTAAGTGCCATGACCATACAATGCACAAAGAGCCAGAGAAGTATCTCCAACTCAGAATAGGCAAGATGAATTCAAGTACATGGTGAGGGTAGTTTTCTGGAGGGAATATCATGAGTCAAATTTGTAAGACCCAAAGAGTTTAGCCACCTGAATTAAAAATGAAAAGGAAAGAAAAGGTGTTCCAGGCAGGTGGAATAGATGCACAGAGGGATAGCAGAGCAATCTCTCTGTGAGATTCAAACCAGCAGAGATACTGATGTGAGTTTCCCAGCCTACCTGCTCAGCCTTTGTGCTGAGGGAGGCCAGATGAGCCCCCAGTCCTGTACAGTTCCTTTCACTCTCAGCCCACGTCTTATTGCCATGAAAAGGAAAATAGCAGTTGGATTGGAAGGCCCTCCAGCCAACAGGACAGCAATTCCAGGTGCTCCCTTACATGGAAATTGAAATGAAAATTAGTTACAAAGGAGCATTCTTCTGTAACGGATTGGATAACTGTTCTGCTACCTAGTATCCCATTAACATTTATGGGAATAATATACCATGATTACCAAACTCATTCTGTTCTGCCTTTTAAAAAGAATCCGGAAAATTATACTTCTAAATATCTTCTAAACAAAAGTATCTGAATCACATAATGACTCTAAGACATTGTCTCAGAAGACATAATCATTTTTCAATGTCCCTACACATCTTTACTTGCATATTTAGAGTGTTGCCATAAAAAAGCCTTTTGCAGGACATTTTACATGAAGCGGGCGAAACACCTGCTAAAATTCTCAAGTGTTTTCCCATTCTTCCAAAAAGGACTTTACAAATTCCAGATAAATACAAGAGATAAAGACACTGCAGCAAATAAATTTTTCTAGGAATATATGTATACTAGGGGGAAACAGTACCTATGATATATCTGAATCAAAAAAAATGGAACCAAATTAATGTTATGTTTTGGATGCCAAAAGTAGCCCCTAAATGTGTTGTTATATTCTTGTTATTCAGCTGATTTGAGTCATGAGAAGTAAATCTATCTCAACTTACTGATGTTCCCTCTTGGGCCAGATTCTCATGTTATGTTAAGCTCTCCTGGTTTACTACTGATGTACTGCAAATCAGACTATGAGTTTGAAAAGGAATGGAAATAAGAAAGCGATTCTTTTATGCTCTCTGCCCTCCATACCATTCAGTTCTGTTTTCTCTCTGATGCATGTCAGCTTCGCGTGGCGTTCCGGTAACTTGAAGGCTCCCCTGCCTCTCTTACAGCGTAGAGAAGTGTGATGAGTCACTGTCAAAGAGGAAAATGTTAGTTTCCTTTTCCTGTATGACCACTTAATTAGGGAAATGGGGGCCAACCGCTCTAACTGTCCTCCTATGGTAACAGTTAACGTCTTCACAATCTTTTTTCTTCCTATGCAGTTAATCTGCTCCAGCTCCAGGCAAATTGGTTGAAAGGAATTGTTGAAAATTAATATTCCTATTATGATATTGTCCATTTTGTGCTTTATGGGGTTGTTTTGCAAATCTTTACGTGCATGTGTTTAAGCAGATTATTCTACCAGAATTCCTGTTAGAGTAGAGATTGTTGGTGAACACTGGGATAGTTCTGCAAAACTTTATGAGCCTTATATATTTATCTTTCAAATATTTTCTACTTTGAAATATAGCCAAATGTAAAGAAGAGAAAAACACATATGTACAGTTTATAAAATTATTTAAAATATGAATAATCAATGCTCTCTCCAGGCAAGAATGGCTTAGCTCAAGAAACACAACATTGCCAACACCTCAGGGGGTCTTCACTTCCCAAATGCCACCCACTTCCTCTGTTAAATATCCATGCCATGGTTTTTAAAGTAATCATTTTGCACTTTGCTTCACAAATTTACCACTTAATGACATACCCCTAAATCATACAGGTCAGATTTACCTGCTTTTGAACTTGATGTAAAATGAAATCATACAGTATGTATCCTTTTGGTTCTTTAGCTCAGCATTGTTTCTGAAATTTATCCATATTGTTACATACAACTATAATTCATCCATTTCCATTGCTAAAAGTGATCTATTGTCTTAATGCACTGAAGTGTATTTATCTTCCAGTGGATGTTCACACTGTTTCCAGTGTTTGCCTATTGTGAGTTTTGCTGCTCTGAGCATCTTGGATCTCACACCCTAGAGCAGATAAGCATGCATATCTGCAGGGCATATGCCTAGGAGCAGAATTGCTAGTAATAGGATATGCATATCGCCATCTGTGAGTGTGGCAAACTTTTCCAAACTGATTGTACTACTTTACATCCCCACCAGCAGCAATTCATTGAAAAGTCAGTTGCTGCATAACATCATCAGTATTTGGTAGTGCCAGACTCCTTGGTTGTTGCTATCCTGCTATGTTTACTATATAGCTCGTGAGTCAAATTTACATTTCCCTGAAAACTAATGAGGTTGACATTTTTTATGTTTATTAGACATGTTTTTTTACAGTGCCTATTCAATTGCCCATTTTTCTATTTGTATCATCAGTATTTTTCCTATTGATCTGAAAGAATTGTTTATGTACTCTGTACACTAATCCTTTATCAATTATAGACATTATAAACATCTTCTCCTATGGCTTTCTGTTTAAACTCTTAGTAGTAATTTTTGTTGTACAGTAATTTTTACTTTAATATAGTATAAACTTGTTATGGGCTACCACATTTTGTTGCTTATTTAAGAAATCATTCCCTGTCGGAAAGTCACAAATATATTCTCCATTTATCTCTTTCAAAAAGCATTATTGATTTGTTTTTCACATTTTGGCCAATAACCCACCTTGGGTTGGTTTTTGTACGTGATAAATGAAGAACAATTTCATTTTTAAAATATGAATAATCAATGCTCTCTACCATACTAATTGAACAAAACTGTCCTTTCCCTATACCTGCAATATCCCCTTCTGCTTTATATGTGAGAGTTTTTATGTATGAGAGTTCATGTATGCAGGCTCTGTAACTAAGTTCTCTATTCTCTTCCTCTAGTCTGTTTGTCTCTACTAGCACCTATACTACATTACTTTAATTATAATAACTTTATACAAGCTCTTGATATCAGAAAGAACAAGTCTTCCAACTGTTCTTTTGAAATCCAGACTGCAGTCCGTCCAAAAGTTGTTTTTTTCTGTTTACACTTTACTCATAAAATTCAGCCCTTTGTAATTCCAGTCCCAAATGACAGATGATTTACTAAATCACCAACCTTCATATGTATAGAAAATGGTCTAAATTCCATCTTTAATTCCATGATACAAGGCAGCACCATCAAAGAATAAAGACTAAACAGTCAAGTGTGTAGTTCTGAATTTTAAATCCAAGACCTTGAAGAATGCTATAGATTGATATGCTGGGGAAAATTAAGATAACAAAAGTTTTAGAACAACTTTGTGAAAGTTGTTTGGGAAAATAATTCAAGGAGAGTTCCACTTACACCAACAACTTGCAATAAAACAGGCACCAAGAAGTGAGATGAAAACAATCGCAATGGCCCAAAGGGTCAGGTGGGAATGCTGGCCTCCTAGTGGGACAAAAAGGGAGTTCAACAGGTTTTTCTCTTCTCAGCCACAAGTACTAGGGAATTAGCAAGTTAAATATGAGATCACCCAAAAATATTTTAGACCCTGAGGAGAGCTTATAGATTACCTCTGAACAAATAAATTTTAGGGCTTACTGATAAATAAATAAAATGTAAGCAATTTTTTTTTTAATTAGGAAAGACTTTTTATGAGCAACACATGAAACCTAAAAATTACAAAAAAATGATAATTTTAAGTACCTAAAATTAAAACCTCTGTATAACACAAACAAAATTAAAACACAAGGCACATATGAAAGAAAAATCTTGTCACAATATTAATATCCAGACTGTATAAAGAATTTCAAAAATGTATTAGAAAACTGAGCAAAAAGTTGGGTGGGAAATACGTTGAAAATTTAATTGGCTGAAATTACAAATGGCCCTTAAACCAAAAAAAGGTATGCTCAAAGAAATGTAAACTGGAATACTATGGCATGATTTTTTCACATATCATATTTTAAAAAGTAAATTGAAAATATGCAGGGTTGGCAAGGCTGAGGGAGAATAAACACTTTTGGTGAGGAAACAAATACTGTTATTGAACTGTAAATTAGAAATCCCATGAGACAGATCAAGTTAGCAACATTTATCAGTTTTTAAATGCATTACATGTGCCACAATAGGTGAATTCTAGAGATCTGTCTTATAGAAATAACTGAACTTATTTATATAAAAGGATATTCACTGTAGTACTTTTGGAAATCAAAAAAAAAACACTAGAACCTAATACTTGCACGTATACTATCAACAGCAGAGATTCTAAATTTAGATGAACCTCTACAATGGAATTCTATTTGGCAATTAAAATAATCATGTATATTAAATCCTGTATATCAGTATGTCTGGAGAGAAAATATCACCAGGACAAATTGTTATATAAAAAGTTGTTTTTCAAGATCATTGTACTTTGTGGTTGTACTTAGGTTGGCCATGGTGGGGTGATGAGATGAAGCAAACATTAATTTTAAAATTACAGGCTTCTGCATTCATTCTATATATTTCTCAAAAGTATTATTTAATGTTCTCTTAGTACAAATCCATTTGTGTCACTTAAGTAAAACATAAAGTGGGGTAAAAGTCAGAGCTTCAGATACACTATGAGCGCTGATCAGCATGTCTTCTTTCAAACACTTTATCTTCTTTCTTGGCCCAACTTTCATTTTATAAAGAATTTTTTGTTATCTAACATAATAAATCTATCTGTGGCTGTCCTCCTCACCAAAGTCATCCTCCCCGTCATCCTCATTTTTCATCTCCACAACTACAACCACCATCAATTCATATTTGTCAATCTTAGTCATAATTATA
This sequence comes from Smutsia gigantea, assembly GCA_032199065.1. Classification (NCBI taxonomy): domain Eukaryota; kingdom Metazoa; phylum Chordata; class Mammalia; order Pholidota; family Manidae; genus Smutsia; species Smutsia gigantea. The sequence goes on along the minus strand of JAVSCE010022783.1, from coordinate 4,755 downwards.
TCTGCCTCTTTATAACTGAAAGAAGAGAAAGTACTCACGTTTACTTTGAGGTTCTTCTTGCCCCATTGTGTATTAATGCTCTTTCCGCCCAGGGTTGGGGAGGACCAGAAGCCTCTTTTATTTTTTCCCCAGGATGTATTTCTGTGGGTGCACGAATATATACTCAGAACTACTTGAGACTGAACATCAATATTACTTATTCTGGTGAGATTAGTAAATTCCCAATATGAAACACAGCTCAAAAGAAGTCTTTTCAGACTAGGGTTTTCTCTCCTTCACTGAGGGAAATAAAACAGAAAGGAAATTGAGAAAGCAACACACAAAAACAGTTAGCAGAAATTTCCCTAAGGCTAGTTCAGTGTGTCACGTGGAATTTCTCAATTTGTTTTCATTCATTCAAACAAAAAATTTAGCAATGCCCTAAAAGGATAATCATTACATCTAATAAAAATGTAATAAACATTCCCACATCTTTCTCTTTTCTTGAATATTCTATTTACAAAGGCAGTTCTATGCTTGAGGCAAACTGCCCTACAAAGTTCTCTGAGCTGGGTAAGTTGTGTACAAGATGGCAAAAGACAATGTGAACAATAGGTAAAAGGTTTTTAATATCCAGTATATGTATATTTTTGTAAAGACACAAGGACTTTTGGTGTTGAAGAAGAGGTGGTGGAGATGTTGATTAAATCCCCAAATTTTCCTAGATGGGAGAAAACAGTCTTGTTAAGCCAAAGGAAAAGAAAATGCAACTTTGTGTGACAAAGACACCATCAGGGTCCTTGACTTCATTCACAGTACTGTCCTGGACTGACTGACTGTGCCCCATCTATGCTGGCAGCCTGTTCTCTGAGCTCCCAGACTCCAGAACTGTGAGAAATCAATGTCTGTAATTTAAGTCACCAAGTCTATGATATTTTGTTATAGCAACTTGATATCACAAAAATAATAACTAGCAGCTTGGAGATCCTTCTTAAATTCTACTTTCCAAAACTGGCCCTTTTCCTGCCTTCTTCCCTAAGGTACAATATTCAATATATGTATATATATATAGTGATATTGAATGAAATACTGCTGTCCCCTGTTAAGTTGGGAGAGGGAGAAACAAAAATTATAAATTTGACAACATATATATTTTCCAACATTGTCACAACCAAAAGTATTCTCATATCAACCATAGCACTTTCCCACAAATTCTCATAAGCAACCCTAGAAACTAGATCTTTCTCTAAAGTAATGTTTATTAAAAGGATCTTGGATTCCTAGAAGATATATGAATCCTGCTTAGAGCAGGAAAAAAATGAATTAGATCCAGAATATTTTGAGTTCCTGGAAAATAAGGATGATTTTGAAAATAGGAGAGGAACTCTACTCTAGAAAGTACTTTGAGCTGAATGAGAAGCTGTGTCCAAGACATAGTTAAGATTGCAAAAAGACAAAAGACAAATGAACATAGAGCAAAAGTTCTATTAACCTTATTTTGGAGTTGAGATAGTGGTGACACAGCTGGTGATTAAATCCCAAGATCTTCCTAGATAAGAGAAAGCAGTGTATATTTTTTAGTATAAATATAACTGATTTTTATTGTGATGATTAATTAGAACTATTTGAATTTATAAAAATCCGTGAATTCACATTAAACCAAAAAGGAATTAATTTATATTTATAATAAAAAATATAAATAAATAGTATGAGCCGAGGACTTCCGGGAAGATGGCGGTGTGAGCAGGGCGGCAGAAATCTCCTCCCAACACTATATTTATCTACGAAAACACAGAAAATACATCTATTCCTAAAAGAGAGACGAGAATACACAGGAAAGCGCACAGCGTGCAGCTACACCCGAGAGGACTCGGCACCCCAAGAGGCGGGTAAGATACGGAGCCGCGACCCGGCGGGACCCGAGCCCTCCCCCACCCCAGCGCACCGGCGGGAGGAGAGGATTCAGAGCCGGGAGGGAGTGGAAGTACACCCCGCGAAGTAGCCAGCCCCGGTGATCTGCGCGGGGAGCGCTGACCCACATTGCACAGTGCAGCGGAGATTGGAGAGACAGAGGGGCAGGATCTGAGCGGGGAACGCGCCAGGGTGCTTGCAGCCGGCTCCCGGGAAGGAAAAAAAAAAAAAGTGCGCTTTCTTCAGCGGTCTTAAAGAGACAGGAGCCCAGCGGAGGAGCCGGATCGCCCCAGCACACTCAGCCCAGCAGGCTGGGAGTCCTGGGGAGTTTCAGACGCCTTAGCTGGCGACTGAGGAAGCGTAGCCATACTTAACACTTCTCACTGAGATCAACAGCCTCCTATTCGTTCCCAACCCTGCCAGAGCGATAAAGGGCCCTGCGGAGCGGCACAGTCACAGCTGTGGAATAGTGGGGCAATAGCGCCACCTAGAGCATTCCCACAGAATCTACGTCCGGTGGGCATTTTTTTTGTTTTGTTTTGTTTTGTTTTGTTTTTTGTTTTGTTTTTGTTTTTTCTTTTCTTTCTTTTTTTTGCTTTTTTCTTTCTTTCTTTTTTTCCTTTTTTTTTCTTTTTTTCTCTTTTTTTTTCTTCTCTTTTTAAAGTCTTAAAGAGCCCAGCTGACATACGTGGCAACTATCAGTGAACAAATTATACAGCCATGAAAAGACAGAGGAATATGGTTCAGACCAAAATCAACCAGACAACCCCAGAGAGGGAGTCTGAAGGGATGGAAATGCACAGCCTCCCTGAAAAAGAATTCAGAATAAAAGTCATAACCATGTTGATGGACCTACAGAGAAATGTGCAAGAGCTGAGGGAGGAAGTGAGGGAACTGAGGAAAGACAATACAGAAATCAGACAAGCGATCGACGGGCTTAACAGCAGAAAGGATGAGATGCGAGAGACAGTTAATGGAATAGAAAACAGAGAACAGGAGTACAGAGCAGCTGAGGCAGAGAGAGATAAAAGGATTTCTAGGAATGAAAGAATATTAAGAGAACTGGGTGACCAATCCAAACGGAACAATATTCGCATTATAGGAGTACCAGAGGAAGAAGAGAGAGAAAAAGGGATAGAAAGTGTCTTTGAAGAAATAAATGCTGAAAACTTTCCCTCGCTGGGGAAGGAAGTAGTCTCGCAGTCCACCGAAGCTCATAGAACTCCCAACACAAGGGACCCAAGGAAGACAACACCAAGACACATAATTATTAAAATGGCAAAGATCAAAGATAAAGACAGGGTGTTAAAGGCAGCTAGAGAGAGAAAAAAGATCACCTACAAAGGAAAACCCATCAGACTATCATCAGACTTCTCAACAGAAACCTTACAGGCCAGAAGAGAATGGCATGATATATTTAACGAAATGAAACAGAAGGGCCTCGAACCAAGAATATTGTATCCAGCACGATTATCATTTAAATATGATGGAGGGATTAAACAATTTCCAGATAAATGAAAGTTAAGAGAATTTGCGTCTCATAAACCACCACTACAGGATATCTTAAATGGACTGCTCTAGATGGAAGCACACCTAAGGCTAAAAAGATGTCACCAGAGGAAAAAAAAATCATAGCAAAGAAAGAAGACCATCCAAATACCAACTAAAGGCAAAGAATAAAACACCTATTATAGAAAGAATGGAGGAGGAGGAATAAGAAGGGAGAGAAAGAAACATCAGACTGTGTTTACAATAACTTAACAAGAAAGTTAGTTAGATTGTTAGATAGTAAAGAAGCAACCCTTGAACCCTTGGTAACCACGAATCTAAAGCCAGCAATGGCAATAAGTACATACCTATCAATAATCACCCTAGATGTAAATGGACTGAAGGCACCAATCAAAAGACACAGAGTAACAGAATGGATAAAAAAGCAAGACCCATCTATATGCTGCCTACAAGAAACTCACCTCAAATCCAAAGATATACACAGACTAAAAGTGAAGGGATGGAAAAAGATATTTCATGCAAACAACAAAGAGAGAAAAGCAGGTGTTGCAGTACTTGTATCAGACAAAATAGACTTCAAAACGAAGAAAGTATAAAAAGATAAAGAAGGACATTACATAATGATAAGCAAATAAATCCAACAAGAAGATATAACCATTATAAATATATATGCACCCAACACAGGAGCGCCCAGCATATGTGAGACAAATACTAACAGAATTAAAGGAGGAAATAGACAGCAATGCATTCATCTTAGGAGACTTCAACACACCACTCACTCCAGAGGACAGACTTCAACCAGACAGAAAATAAGTAAAGACACAGAGGCACTGAAGAACACACTAGAACAGATTGACCTAACAGACATCTACAGAACTCTACACCCAAAAGCAACAGGATACACATTCTTCTCAAGTGCACATGGAATATTTTCCAATAATAGAATCTACTTACTAGGCCACAAAAAGAACCTCAGTAAATTCAAAAACATTGAAATCCTACCAACCAACTTCTCAGATCACAAAGGTATAAAACTAGAAATAAATTTTTAGAAAGAAATCAAAAAGGCTCACAAATACATGGAGACTTAACAACATTCTCCTAATTAATCAATGGGTTAACGACCAAATCAAAACAGAAATCAAAGAATATATGGCGACTAATGACAACAACAACACAAAGCCACAACTTCTGTGGGACGCAGCAAAGGCAGTTCTAAGAGGAAAGTATATTGCAGTCCAGGCCTATTTAAAGAAGGAAGAACATTCACAAATGAATAGTCTAAAGACACAATTACTGAAATTGGAAAAAGAAGAATAAATGAGGCCCAAAGTCACCAGAAGGAGGGACATAATA